>PVJH01020441.1:0-40605 GCA_004026705.1 Nesogale talazaci | reverse complement strand
AGCAAGTCATCTGCAGAATTTTGAAAGCTACCTTAATCATGTCAAGAAGTAGTTAACATATAGTTTCCTTTTGGAGCCTCATATAATTCTTCAGAAAACACTAAATGTGCTCTGTAAAAGACTATGGGATTATCTGAAAATCCTATAAACTTCATTTTGTTGTAATATCTGGGCAAGAATATGTGTTCAAGTGTTTGTACAGATCCCTTCCTATTAAATTTACATAATTACACGAAGCTTTTTCTTGTCAGTTTGGTTTCTCAGTTGTGCTTAGATTCATAGGAATTTGGAGCATCTTGTAAGTCGCAGCTTGCTTTATTGAAAGTAGATAGTGCTTGGTGGCCAGTAGTTAGGAGCTCAGCTGCTGGCAGCAAAGTCAGCAGTTCCAGCCCGTGGCAGCTCCATGAGAAAAGAGAAGAGCAATCTGTGCCTCTAAAAGCTTACAGCCCTAGACAGCCCGTAAAAGTTCTGGTAGGGATGTTGTGATTTGGAATTGCCTCCACAGCAATGAGTTTGGGTTTTTTTGGTGAAGAATGATCCAATAATACCTTAACTATAAAAATTTTCATTCAAATTTATTCTGATAAGATATTCAAACTGATATAATAACATTCATCTGGTTCTATAATTTTCATACCCAGAATCCACATTTTATTTTCAGTTTCAAGCTTCATAAGTCATTTTAAAGATTACATTGTTTCAGTCTTTTAAGAAAAAATTTCCCATTTACATCATCAAGGTTGTTGAATTTTCTTTTATAAATTTATCCAACCAAGTTTCCTCCACATTGTTTCTCTTAGCCAAAGGATTATTTCCTTCCAATTGTTTTAAAAATTTGAGGAGTAATTACAAAGAATGAGCAGATAAAAGCATGTTTTTAGGATTTAAAACCTTGATGTACTGCTAAATATTTGAGTTTCATGTTTAATGTAATGGGAACCCTTTTGTATTAAAGCCTTCGATATACTCAGTAATACTGATACTCTTTTACCTACCTCAGTGTAGTGTTTTAATATATTGTTTTTAATATAGTGCTTTTCAAGATTTTAGCTGTAATTTACAGATACAAATTTAATTAAACTGATAGCTAATTTTCAAATGCATTGTAAAATAATTTAAGTTTGAGTTTTAGCTATTTCTGGGTTCCCAGTGACTTGTAATATTTAGACATGGTTACCTTAAACTCTCTAACTTACTATAATAGTAGAAAACAGATGTGTCAAGGAATATATCCTTTTTTAAAAACTCATAAAATTAGTGAAGTTTACTTTTTAATAATTGTATTATTACAGAGAAGGATATAGTTCTATTTACTTTAGATAAAATATTTTAGGTTTTTTGGTTTTTTACAGTTTAACCTTTTTTTTTTTTTTTTTTTTGGCATCACTACACTCTGGTGGTGGGAGTAGGAGGCTCAGCCCCACTGCTGGAATTGAACCTCCATCCCAGTGGGCCGTGGTCCCGCTCACAACCACTATGCCACCAGGGCTCAGCCCCAGTTTAACTTCTTAACTCTTCACTCAAAACCATTTTTGTAGCTGTAAGATCAGGGCGTGGCTGTGGAGCTGCCATCTTTAAAGTCATCAGTTAGGTTTTTTTTGTTGTTTTTAATTTTTAACTTGCAACATAATGTGTTAGTCCAGGTAGACTAGAGGAACAAATTCAAGGACACGCGTATCGATATAAGGAAAGGGTTTATATACAAAAGGAATGGGACATGGAGGAAGCATCCCAGCCCAGTCCAGTTCAAAATCATAAGTCTGAAATTAACGCATATGCCTGTAATCAGTCTATAAAGTCTTCTTCCGACTCATGAAGTCACAGTCAGTGGGTGCAGAATCCCAGTGCTGGCGGGGCACCTTGCCTCCAGGGCCCAGGGTCCATCAACAGCAGAAGCAACTCATCATTGGCAGAGGTCTCCATCTGGCCGCCCCAGTTTCAGAAGTCTGGTTCCATCAGGGCAAAGCTGTGTGGTCTCTCTGCCGGCTCCTCCAGCTTCTCGAATGCTGCCAGCTTGTCTTGTCCGTGATTAATCATCTCTGAGAACTAGCTCCCAACAACTGGAGAGATAGCTTCTCATCTTCACGAGGGAAATATCACGAGATTTCCCAGGAGTCTCAGGAGAAAGCCATGCCCACATAGAGGCCTCATTGGCTACTCAATGGCTATCTCCAGATTAACAGGCTAGACTCCACCCCTACATTTCAATCATAAAATTAACATAAGCACATGACTGCCACACAACACGTTTGTTTGTTTGTTTGTTTATTTATTGGGCGTCACTGCCTCTGATGGTCGTGGGTGCTACCCAGTGCCGCTCCTGAGAGCCGCCGCTGGATTTGAACCGCCAAGCCTGCGGGCTGCAGTTCCACACTCAACCACTGTTTATATAAAATAAATGTTGAGATCTCTAAGACAGGTTATCTACTCTGTTGTATTGATGCATTCCAACAAAGAATAAAATATTTTTCTTTACCAAATGATAAAAGATCCCTCAGAACCTTACTGATTCTACCTTAATAATCATAATACTTTTTGTAAGTTCTGTGGTTTTAAGTATGTTACTCAAACGGTGCAAATGCCACATGATGGTTTAAGAGTAGGCAGGAAGAAAACATTTTGAGACACTAGAATCAGATCATTTGAAATGGACCTTGAAGTATTATTACATTAGTACATTTCAGCTGCAAGAGGAAAGGTGGCATTGTACAGCTGGTTGAAAAAGAGGGAACATACAGAAGGGTCGCGGGGAGGAGACAAGCCAGACAGGATGCAGTATAGCACCGATGAAACATACAACTTTCCTCTAGTTCTTTAATGCTTCTCCCCCCCCCCCTTGATCCCAGTTCTACTTTACAAATCTGACTAGACCAGAGGATGTACACTGGTATCGATAAGAACTGGAAACACGGGGAATCCAGGACAGATGGACCGCTGAGGACCAATATGGAGAGTAGCGATAGAGGAGTAAGGAGAAGGGGGAACTGATCACAGTGAGCTGCATATAACCCCCTCCCTGGGGGACAGACAACAGAAAAGTGGGTGGAGAGAGACATGGGACAGTGTAAGACATGACAAAATAATAATTTGTAAATTAATAAGGGTTCAGGAGGATGGAGAGTGGGGGGAGTGGTGGGAGGGAAAATATGAGGAGCTGGTACCAAGAGCTCGAGTAGAAAAAGTGTTTTGAGAATGATGATGACAAATGTACACATGTGCTTGACACAGTGAATGTATATATGAATTATAAGAGTTGTCCAAGCTGGGCTGACCCCTGATGGCATAAGTGGTTGAGTGCATCACTGCGGCCCATGGGCTCGGCGGTTCAAATCCAGTGGTGGCTCTCAGGAGCAGTACTGGGTAGCACCCACAGCCACCAGAGGCAGTGATGCCAACCAAAAAAAAAAGAGAGAGAGAGTTGTCCAAGCCCCCAATAAAATGATTTTTAAAAAAGAGAAGGAACAGAAGCAATATGCAAAATTGAGATATTTTGGATGAGTTGGGGTATTTTATTGGAAAATGAATTGCCTGGTTCAAATTAATTGTAGAGTATGTTTATACAGAACAAAGCAGAAGCAGTAGATCTAAAATGTTGAATGTCTTTGTTTCTTTGAATTTGTTTAGATGTCTTTGTTTCTAGGATAGCCTCTTTATAATGTGATAGGTCAATGTGAGTTAAAAGTAACTCGGTGGCAGTGATTATGTGAATCACAGAATGTATTTGAACAAGACCATGAGAGAATTCAATTAATTCTTTTTTTTGGCATTAATGTACATTTGTGTTTGACATATGTGGCTGATTGAGTGAAGGTTTATTAGAAAGTCATTGAATTTGCCCCAAACATGAGTTATAGTGTAAACTAGGAAAAAGGTAATGGGGTTATGAAGACAAGGAAGTGGCTAAGGAACTTGGTATCTGATTTATGCATATAAGAAGATAACAAAAAAAAAAGCCAACATGACCGTGAAGTTTCAGACGTAGAGTACTAGAGAAACTCTTGGTGCTACTTGCAGAAATAGATAATCGAAGGATTTGGAAGTGAAAATACTTGTTTTTATACATATTGAATTTCATGTTCCAAAAATAGTGCAAGATAAGTGAAGTGAAATTCTGAACTAGGATGTTAGGAATCAGACGGGGCTTAATAATAAATTTAAGAATAAGCTGAATAAAATAAGTATTTAGCCATAGAGAGTAAAGAGAAGACTGCTCCTACCACAAGAGAAGAAAGGTAAAAGATTGTATGTGAAACCCGAGAAAAAATTTTTCTGCCCATCAGAAAAGAGGTCAAGAAGAGATATCAGAAGAGTGGGAAAGCCGAGTAGTATGCTGTTGTAAAAATCAAGAGAGAAAAGGATTTTAGGCAGGAGATATAATTAACTATTCTTGTAAAGGTTCGTTTTCATACCAAGAAAAATTGAAAGGTGCTTTTAAACACACTACTGAAATCCAGAGGCATGTAGGCAAAGTCATGATTATCAGCCATTGCATGTAACAAAAAGTGATCCCTGCCTCATTTTTCTCAACATTACATCTGAAATAGCAATAAGATGTCTTATTTGGTTGTAAGAATTAAAGGAATTCATCTATGTTATTTGATGTAATGCTTGACATGTTAAAAGTTAATTCTCATTATAACACTTGGTAAATATTACCTGCTATCTGGGCTATTTTGTCATTAAGGAAAAGATTTGGGAAGTGGGCAAGGTAAATTTGAGTTTACCTTAGCAATAATTGGCAAACTAGTGTTTGTGGGCTAAACCCTGCCACTAGCTGGTTTTGGTGGTGGTGGTGTATATAGCCTGCAAATTACAAGTAGTTTTAAATTTTCCAAGTTGGAAAATTTCAATGAACCAGTCAGGGTGCAGTGCAGCAATGATGAAACACACAACTTTTCTCTAGTTCTTCAATGCTACCTCCTCCCCACTATCGTGATCCCAATTCTACCTTACAAATCCGGCTAGACCTGAGGATGTACACTGGCACAGATAGGAGCCGGAAACATGGGGAATCCAGGACAGATGATCCTTCAGGACCAGTGATGAGAGTGGCAATACTGAGAGGGTGGAGGGAAGGTGCGGTAGAAAGGGAGAACCGATTATAAGGATCTACATATAACCTCCTCCCTGGGGTATGCTTTGAAAGGGAAAAAAAAAACCACATTATTTTCTGTCGTTTAAGTCCATCTCAGTGTTCCTAAATAAAAATTTTATTGAAACATGGGCACATTCACTCTTTTATGTGTTAACTAAGGCAGCTTTTGTGCTATTGCAACTTAATTGAGTGGTTGCAACAACAACGCTATCACGTGTAAAACCTAAAGTATTTACAATTAGTTCTTTATTATAACTGTTTCTCAGCTCTTATGTAAGAATGGGTTGTTGTTAAATTCTGTCACATCACTTCTGACTCATAACAACTCTGTGTACAAGAGAATTAAACACTGCCCAGTCCTGTGCCATTCTCCCCACTGCTTGAGCTCACTGTTACAATCACAGTGTCAGTCCATCTCATGGAGGCTCTTGTTCTTCAGTGCCCTGCTGCCCCCAGCATGGTGTTGTTTTCTAGGGACTGGTCTCTTCTTATATGTCCAGTGTGGGTAAGAAGTCTAACCAACTTGTTTCTAAAGAGCATTAACTATTAAATGCATCCACAACATATGGCCATCAATTTAATTCCAACACTTAGTGAGCCTATAGAACAGAGTACCACGACCTCTGTGGACTTCTGCCATAGAACAGCTGGTGGGTTTAACTCACTTTGTGATTAGCAGCCCAGTTCATACCACCAGAGCTCGCGTGCATGCGTGTGTGTGTGTACGTGGATGTTGCCAAAATGTTCAGCCTACAGAAATCCTACTTTTGTTTTGTTTTGTTTTGTTTTGTTTTTTTGGGCATCACTGCTCTTTAGTGGTGGGAGTAGGAGGCCCAGCCCCACTACTGGAATTGAACCTCCATCCCAGTGGGCTGCAGTCCCGTGCACAACCACTACGTCACCAGGGCTCAGCCCCAGAAACCCTATTTAAGCCGACTTCCACCCCTGGAAAATTTGACCAAAAGAAATTCGTAAGGTTTCCACTTATTCAATATGAGAGAGATTGAAAAAGTATGTGGGGAAAATGAAATTGAAAGTTAATTGAATTTTCCCATAAACTTTTCAAAGCCCCCTTGCAGTTAGCAGAAACTCACTGCCATCTAGTTGGTTCTAGCTCATAGCAACAGTATGGAACAGGGTAGAACTACCCTGAGGGGTTGTTTTTTTGAAACTGTAACTGTACAGTACAAAGGAGTATAAAGCCTCATCTTTTCCCAAGAAGCGGCTGGTAGTTTCAAATTGCTCACCTGGTGGTTAGCAGCCCAACGCTTAACCCACTTTCTATTCAGGGTTGACAACTAGTAGCAGTTTATGCAGTGCCCACCAGATGTCACTCTGCCTCTCCCCCAAATATCCCCAAATATCCAAAGCACCTTGTGGTTTGGGTGTGGGACCCTGGAAAAGAGAGAGGGTGGGAGGGAGCAAGGGAGGAAGGAAGGATGAATGATCAGACCCTATCCTGTAGCTGCTACTTAATTGCTTTAATTACCCACCTATATAAGGGAACTTTAAGACATTCATAGAAAGTGGAATTCAAAGTTAATAAAATTTTCCACAAACTTTTTGAAACCCCTTATATTTAACTGCTTCTGAATATTTAAACTGAAAATTTTTAGAATTGTTGGAAAACTTATGGAGCGAACATTTGTATGTAAAGGTAGCTTTTGGTAGCATTACTTAAATTTATTTTTGTTAGAAAAGTCAAAGAAGCTGAGCCCTGGTGGCACAGTGGTTGTGTATGGGACTGCAGCCTACAGGGTTGACGGTTCAAATCCAGCAGCAGCTCTCCAGGAGCAAGGCTGGGCTACCTGCTCCCACCAGGGCAGTGATGCACAGAAAGAAAGAAAAGTCAAAGAATAAACTTTGGTTATAGTAATATTAAATAACTATAATTAGGCATGTCTTTTTATTCTACTTTAAAGTATTTAACCAGATTGTATATTTTAACTTATAAAAACAAAATTTCTGTGCATTAATTTATATCCCCCCCCACACTATGTTATTAGTTCTAAATGCCTTTCACAGCAGTAGGAGTTTATTAGATTCTTTTAGCTTTTCTCATGTTTAAACATAACCTGTTCCCAACACTTGTAAAGATCGGATCAATTAATTATTTGGCTTCAATTTATTATAAAATTTGTTTTAAGGTACAATTATTTTCTTTCTTATCTTTCCTATGTTCATACTTCCAATCTTTATCTCTTTACCTGTCTCATTTTAATTGGCTTTAGTATGATTTCATTGCTCCTATCATGCCTGTGGTGGAATCAGTAGATCCTGCATCATGGAGGCAGGGCTTGCGCAAAACTGGCATTGTTCTTGTGCCCAGTAAGGGTGAAAAATCTATGGTGAGGCATTTTCATGTGTAAGAATTTTTATTAGGTCACAATATAACAAGTTTGATATAAATATTCCAGAGATGCATGGTTTTAGTCCTGTTGGTGTGTGCATTTCTGCTTTATTTGCATCATAATTTTTCTGTGTAATAGAGTGTGGAGTGTGTTCTCTTAAATCTAACTTCTGGAAAGATAGTGCATTCCTTTTTCAATTTTAGATCTTTACAATTATTTACTGACATTAACCTACTTAGTTAGAGTCTTTAGACATAACTAACTACAATTTTAGACATATTTTCTGTAAATGTCTCATATCCCCACTTAAAGACTGGTTCATCTTGGTAATTCTTTTTTGTTCTTTGTTTTTTTAAATTATAAACTACAGTTTCCAACCTCGACTGCTAAAGTTTCTCCCAAAGAAGAAGAAAGGAAAGATGAGTCTCCTGCCTCTTGGCGGTCTGGACTTAGAAAGACTGGCAGCTATGGTGCACTTGCTGAAATCACAGCCTCTAAAGAGGCTCAGAAAGAAAAAGACACTGCTGGTGTTATGCGCTCTGCTTCAAGCCCCAGACTTTCCTCATCTTTGGATAACAAAGAAAAGGTAATCTATTTCACAATCTGATTTCTGGCATAATTCTAAAACGTGTTTTCTAGGACAATAAATCTAGTATAGGTGTTCTTGAAGCCATCATTAGATCTAAATATAAGCTTAATTCACCTGATTTTATGAATTGCAACATAATACAAATACATCTACCATAAGTGCTAAGGAGATTTCTTGTATTTACTCAAATTATGCAAATCTCATCAATTAAGGAATTCTTTATCTTGAGAAATTACAATGAAATGAACTAAGGAGCAAGTTTATTTAATATGCTTCAGTAGTTTTTAGTAATTTAGGATTCCAGTTATTCTAACATGTGACTATAATAACAGTGTTTAAAAAGTCAGTGGGAAAATGAAATTTTTCCAGGCATTTTTTGAAACCCCCGCCCCTCCTTTTTTTTTTTCCCAATTATTTTATTGGGGTCTCTTACAGCTCTTATAACATTCAATACATCATTTGTATCAAGCATACTTGTACACATATTACCATATTCATTTCAAAATATTTCCTACTTGAACCCTTGGTATAAGCTCCTCCTTCTCCCTCCCTCCTCTTTTTTTTTTTAATCAAATCATTTTATTGGGGACTTATACAACTCCCATCACAATCCGTACAAGCATCAATTGTATGCAGGCCACATTTACACACTTACCGCCATCATCGCTCTCAAAGCATCCTCCCTCCCTCCAGGTCCCCAGTATCAGCTCCCTGTATTTCCCTTCCTCTCCCTCTCCCCCTTGAACCCTTAGTAATTTACAGATTGTTATTATTTTCATACTGTACACTGTCCACTGTGTCCCAACACTCCCTTTCCTGTTGTCCGTGCCCCAGCGAGGATGAAGCCCCCTTTTACTTGCAGATTATGGTTATACAGTATCTGAAATTTTTCTTCACCTGCTTATTAATTGGTTTTTTTTTTTGGCGGGGGGAGCCCACCTCACTGCCTCTGGTGGTTGTGGGCGCTACCCAGTGCACACCAGCTTATTTTTTGTTACTGTATTTTGAAAAGCAGTGCTAATACCACATCACATATAATATATGATAATTTGTATGATAGTATGTATGATAAATCATCTAAATATTATGAATTTGCAATATTTCTTTTCTACTGTATTGTTTGTTTTTCCATTTAGATTTTTTCTTTTATTTCCTTAATTCAGAAATTTAGATATAATTTCTCATAATTTTGATTTGAAGGTATTTTACTTCTATTATAATTTTTATATTTTAGTATATTTTTAATTTTATGAATGCATTATCCAATTATTTGGTAACTATAGAAATAATACTGTAAACTAACAGCTCTGATTCTAGCCTTTACTTCACTTTTTTTTGTTTGTCCCTTTTGTTCAGGAGAAAGACAGTAAAGGAACCAGGCTTGCCTATGTTGCACCCACAATACCAAGACGACTACCCAGTACATCTGACATTGAGGAGAAAGAAAACAGGTGAATGACTGCAAGTGGCTCCCCCTTAAGCCAGTTCAGTAAATGAAAAGCAGCATGACTTAATATCTTCAAGTTATATTTGCATTCTATAAACTCAAGATAGAGATTTAACTTTTAAAACATATGCCTGTTGTATATGTTGAAACACTTGGATACCAGATAGCAGAAATGCCACTTTATAGAAAATAGCAAAGTTACTTAGACTATCATAGTTATATAACAAACACGTGCATAGCATTATGTATAACACTTTTTTATGAGTGCTTTTACATTATTAAAATATTTCATTTTCACCTAGATCCTCTCAGGACCACTATTAAATCATTTCACAGAGGATAAAATGAGGACAGATTAAGTCATTTTCCTAAGGTCACACAATGTGCTTGAAAGTAGAGTAGCTTTGAGCTCAAGTATTTCTGAAATTCTCTACGTGCTCACCTTCAAATTTAAGGATTATCTGTATTGTATTTTATTTTTACAGATATCTGACAATTTTACCTGTAGATCTTGCTTCTATGCAAAAGGGCTTAGTACAATACCTGGCCATCAGAGGCATTCAGTAAATTAGAATCTAGAAGAATAACCATGAAAGTATTGATTCACAGAGAACTATGGAAACAGTGAAATTTCCTTTTACTTTTAAAGTATAGGTGGAGAGGAAACTTTGTTTATTGTATAGAGCATAGCTTGTTTGAAACACTAAACCTAAACAGCTTGTTTGAAACTAAACCTAAACCAACTTACCTAAACCATCGATTGATTAAGTAAGCAAGTTATTGGCATCTACCATGGACAGTGTACAACGCTGTGGAAATGTATAAAACTAGAGCAACACACTTTCCATACACATTTAGCATCCATACCTCCAAAACAGAAGACTGGACGAACTGCTTTGTGGTCATTCACTATAGAATGCCAGAATCATGTGCATCAGCCCCATGTGGTGAGCCTGCATGTGATAACTTTGAACCTAGGATTGAGTTTACTCAAATACGTAGCTTAAATTAAGACAAGTAGATGTAGAGTTTCATAATTATTTCCTGGGCCTACTTTACTAGCTTTTTATGTCCCCCAAACCTAGTAGCATCTAGTTGATTACAAAATCAATACGGACCCTATATAGGATTTTTAAGGCTAAATTTGTACAGGGATACCCTTATCTTTCTCCTGCGGAGCAGCTGTTAGGTATGAATCTTAGCCCAACTCTTATTTCACAGCCCCATTGAGAACCCAAATCTTTATTAAACACGAAACCATGTTTTAGGTTAAGAAGCTGACAAAAAAGTAGATAACACCACTAAACAGATCTATTTAGGGTTCTTTTCAACTCAGAAATATTTGATCTTTGAAAACTTTTTTTCTTCTTTTCCTTTTTCCAAAATCATTTTATTGTGAACTTGCCACTCCATAGTGCAATCACAGCTAGCAGTATTATATAATTGCTACTACAGTCAGTTTCAAAACATTTTCTTCCTTCTTGAACTTGATGCTCTCCCTTTTAAGCTTATAATCAATTCCAATATTTTAATTCTTCCTAATTCTAGCCTAATTTCATGAATTTTTTTTTTTTTTGGCATCACTGCCCTGGTGAATTTCATGAAATTAGAATAGGTTTTAAATAAACTTCCTCAAAGTTTATTAAACATTTCATTCAATAACCTATGAATAATTTGGTGCTTACTTTTGAATATCAGCAAAGTACCCTTGTGTTCTTAAGCCCTTTGATTATTTCAGAATGAAAAGTACTGTTGATAAAGAAAAAGAGGAAATTTATTTCATGTCTTTATGTTCATTTTCGTTTAAATAATCTAATTTCTTAAATACTTCAGATGGCCTTTACACCTGGAAGATTTAGAATCACTCACAAGTGCAACATATTATATATATGAAGAAAGTGATATGTAGGAGCTTTATATTTTAGCAGAAACTTGTGTTGGATATATCCATAATTGGATAAAGTTGAGTCATTTAGTGTTCTGCCAACTAAAGATTTCCTTTGTCTGCCATTTCAATAGATTTACTTTCTAGTATCCACAGTAATGATTTGGTGGTCTTGTAAATAAATCTCGAGTGTTTTCTAGACCTTGAGGAAAGAAGAATGAATAACAAACACCCTCTCTGCCTTCATCCTGTTCACTCTCTGATGTTGGAGATCTATATAATACAAAATAATATGTCAAGTACTAAAATAGAGGGATGAACTTTAAGTCCTAAAATGTTACTGACGTCTGTAATTTTTATGAGTACTGATTGAAAAGTTCCATACTTCACTCTAGATTGCATTTAAGTATTGTTTTCTCCCAGTGAATAATGCTGCTGTTTAATGTCTTCACCATCCTCTTAAACTTGTTTTCATTCATTCATTATAGATGTATTTATTGACCATTTACTGATAGGAGCTGTGTAGCTGGATACCATTGTGAACAATTCAAAAACTCTATTCCCATGACACTTATATTCTAATTGGGGTATGTGGAATGGGGCAAGAAAGAACTTCGGTTGAATGGTCCCAGTCTGAAGCCAGCTTGCTATGGTCATAGAACAGCAAAGAAGGCACATGGCCATGAGTGAGTGGTGATCAAAGAAGGAAGAAAGTCCTTACGTGATCCTGTTTGCTCATTGTCAGCATTTTAGTTTGCTTTGTTTGTTTCTCCTGATTTCTTCAGCACATAACTTGGGCTATTTTTAACTATAGTTCTAATCATATGATAATATCTAATATAGTGTCTTTTTTTCTTTCTAACATCATAAAGTCTCAAATGCTAGTACATCTTTTCAATAGGTATTATTTCTTTTATACATATTTTCAATACACTGTTCCATAGAAGAGACCTGCAGAGGTTAAAGTAACAACCTCTCCCTAAATTATCTATTAATTTTTTGACCATAAATACTACATCTGTAAATTCCTATTAGGATTCCATTTTCCTAGTAAGGCCTTAGAATAGATATTGTTTTCACTTGTTCAGAAGAATTAAAAAGTACTTCTGAAGGGCATTTTATTAGATTTTACATCTTCTCATTTTTACTACTATACAACTTTCTTAAACCTATTTTTATATCAAAATCTAATGGATACTCTTTTTACAGAGACTCTTCAAGTTTGCGAACAAGTAGTTCTTACACAAGAAGAAAGTGGGATGATGATTTCAGAAAAAATAGTTCAATTAATGAAGGAACATCTTATCATAGAAGGTAATATATAATTTTAAGTAGTTTTTAAATATAAGGTATGAGGCAATTTGTAAGAGCCCTAAATATATTGACTTATAAGCAAATGCATGCTTTTATTGACTATGGTATATTTTGTTGCTTATACCAAAGGAAAGACACAAACTATGTATTTTAAAGAATGAAAATTTGTTCTTCTTTAGACTTTTTTTTTAGTATATACTTAATTTAAGGTGGCCTGTATGAAGTATCTTCTAAATTCTAGCATACAAAAATGGAAATGTTTATGTAATATAGCATTAACGGTTGAGATTGATTAATGGCATCATTCATCTGGTCTTCATTTGGTGACTAGAAAGCTTCTTACCTTAGAGCAGTGGTTCTCAACCTTCCTAATGCCACGACCCTGTAATACAGTTCCTCATGTTGTTGTGACTCCCCTCCCCCAACCATAAAATTATTTTCGTTGCTACTTCATAACTGTAATTTTGCTACTATTATGAATCGGGCAATGCCTGTGAAAGGGTCATTCAACCCCCAAAGGAATCACGGTCCACAGGATGAGAGCCACTACCTTAGTGCTATGGAAATACCTTACATGGAATTGTTAGTGATGTATTGGAATGGGCAAGGAGGCTGTAAATTCTTTCTCTTAAGAGTGCCACTGTAGGAAGAGTAAAATATGAAGACGTGTAATATTGGCCTGGGCTACTCTTTAAGGATCTGACTCATTGCTTAACCTGTTTCCTTCCAAAATATCAGCCCTAATTTTCCCCAGTTGAAACTGAACCAAAGTATTTTTTTCAGGCTCAGCTAAACATAGGGTCTGGAATTGCTTAAGAAATTTGAAATAATCATATCAGATCATCTTTTCTGAGCCGGGGGTGGGGGTGGGAGGGGAGGAAGTAAAATAATATACTACCAAATTGCTTAAACTCCAGTAAGTTGTATATGCAACTTTTGGTGTTAGAACTGGTGATACATTTAGGAGCTTTTTCATAGACTTGTGACTCTCAATCATGCATAGACATTAACTGTAGCTTATACGTACAAACATCCTATATAGATATGACTTTTTCCTTTAGTTGCTCCTTTGGTAGAAGACAAGATGATTTGATTAGTTCTAGCGTTCCTAGCAGCACGTCAACAGTTACCTCTGCAGCTGGGCTCCCCAAAAGCCTGTTTTCCAGCACCAGCACTACTACAAAGATGACAACGGGTTCTTCCTTAGCAGGTCCACAGAGTAGGTAAGTCACAGATAGATTTTGTGTTCAGTTGTGTGTGCTTATGTATGTGCATGCCTTTTTGTTTAGATTGTGGGGCTCTGGATTTTTTCATTTACCTCGTTAGAATTATTGACAAAATTTGGTACCAAAAAGAGAGATAATTTTGCATGCCTGAGGGTGGTGGGGGGATTAAGTTCCCGAATTAAGAACTTCAATTGCAAAACTTAACATGTAAAGTTCATTATTTGAAAGCTCCGCTTGAGCTTTTCGTTTCATAGTTGAAAGATGTCTAGCCATCTGTTAAAAAAAAAAAATCCATCCCTTGAGTCATATGTTTCTAGCTGCTAGGAAGTGCTTTCATTGTTTAGCTGTTTTCCTTTTTCTCTTTTTTGTGTTGCTGCTTATGCTGCTCTAGTACCTCAAATCGTTTGTGGGCTGAGGATAGTACTGAAAAAGAAAAGGACAGTGTTCCTACTACAGTGACCATTCCTGTTGCTCCAACTGTTATAAATGCTGCAGCTTCTACCACAACCCTGACTACAACTACTGCTGGCACTGTCTCCTCCACGGCAGAGGTCAGGGAGAGACGCAGGTGTGTAAAGGTCCTAATAGTATTGCTGATATATCTTGCCCAGTGATGAAAGGGATTTTTGGATTTTTTCCCATCTTTACTCTTGATGACCATCTCTCCAGGAACCTTATTGCTATGTAAATAGGGTTTATTATCATTTAGACTTTGTAACCCACCTCTGAGTTGTCCCTGGGTGACTCAAGCAATTAAACACTGGACTACTAACCCAAAAGTTGTCAGCTTGAACCCATCCAGTGACACCCCAGATGGCAAGGCTGGCGGCAGTCAGCTTCTGAAACGTCACAGCCTTAAATCCTTTGGAACTATTTTATTGTGTACACATTAGACCACCTTAAGTTGGAATTGAGTCAAAGGTATCTAGTAACTGCCACTACCCCCCATGAATAGAATGATGGCTTTGTTTATAGGTAGTAAGCCAGATAGTTAGTTGTCTGCTTACTTAGTCATTTAGTTTTTTCGATACTGGTTTTAATCCAGAATGGTTTTTTGTAACGAGGTTACATAGACAAACACAGAAAACTAGATGTAGTTAGCGTAATGTGTGAACTAAGGTAGACTCAAGATTGCAAGAAGATCCTGCTACTTTAAGCATAAAATCAAAACCCCTTGCAATGGAGTCCCTATATAGCTGCAAAGACTGCAAGTATTTGGAAAAGCAGTGAGGCTCATTTTTCCTTCCACAGAGTGACTGGTGGGTTAGCAGACCAATACCTAGTCCATAGAGCCACAGCACTCCTTATATTATACACAATTGCTAGTTTTAGTCTTATTTTTTCCCTTTTGAGAAAAGATGAAATCTTCAGCAACTAAATGTAAATAAATGTTATTTTTATCTTATTCTGATTAGCTACATACATGGTTTACTTAATAATTAGCAACCAGATAAACTTTCTTTCTACCACATTTATTTTGTATGCAAAGTTTTATTCATCCTTTGTCACTGGTGCCTAGTGAAATGTCTGGCTTATAATAGTAACAGCCTTTTTGTAAATATTTGTCAGCACATGAAGAGTATCAAGTTACTGTTCACAGTGGTTAAACTCTTCACAGCTGATTTTGTTCAAACTTAGAACAACAATTTTTTTTTTTTTTTGCGGGGGCGGCATCAATGCCCTCTGGTGGTTGTGGGAGCTACCCAGAGCTCGCTGCTCCTGAGAGCCGCCGCTGGATTTGAATTGCCAAGCCCACAGGCTGCAGTCCCACGCTCAACCACTTATGCCAAGGTGGCTCAGCCTTAGAACTACAATTTTAAGTATTTTTTCCCTATTGCTTCATCTTTAGTTTCTATTAGCATGTTTATTTTTCATCTCTATTTTTGTAGTAACGTGCAGTGGTATTTCTATAACACCCATGCAAATTAGTGACTAAAAATTAATGATGTGAACTTTGATTTGAATTATGAGTATTCATTGTAACTGGTTGTAATAAAAAAAGGGTTAGGAGTCATTGGCATTCTGCCTTATTCTGAAGGTCAAAACTTCTCAGGGTAGAAATTTCCTCTTTTGTAAATAAAGTGTTTTAGTAACAAAATTTTTAATTTCTGAAATTCTGTTGGCCTTTCTTGCTTTAAAAATTCTTTAGTTAAACAAAAAATTCTTTAGTGACAATTCTTAATGTCGCCCTCAAATCAACCATTGCTATAGAACAAATAAATTCTAGTTCTTAGCTTCGGTTTTCTCATTTTTTTACCTGTTGGAGAGAGTTCAGGCCACTTTTTTAGATTGATGTAAAAATACTAAAGATGGAGAATTGTTTCACATTTGGAGATTCTGTTAGAGCAGAGCAGGTGAAACAGCAGAAGAACTGTAATGTGCCTGCCAATAAGGTTTCTGGTCCCTCATACAGAGACGTTGCTTCTTTGTTTCAGTGATGTTTGCAGTGATATGGATGTTTGTGTTTTGTGCCATGTGAAATAATCGTTTGCGATTTCGACTACATTGTTGGCTTCTTCTGTTCGTCTTTTGATTAAATTTTAGTTAAATTTCATTAATGGTTCTGAAATATATGACTACAGATTTTCCAAAAAATATATGTATTTTGGCTGAAGCAGTCAGCCCATACACTTATACCACTGTGTACCCCTTACATATATAGCTTTCACTCTTATATACCACTTACAAACATACCAGCGAGTATTATGTAAAATTGTGTGTACGTCATTAAATTCCACAGTATTCTCAAATTTTCCTGTTTTTATTCATCACAGGAACTGTTACTTTGAAGAACAAGTTTTTCTCCGGTTTTTAATAGTTTAAATTTTGACTGGTAGTAAGGAGCAGTTTCCTTTAAATCGATTAAACATTGTAGCAAATTATTTTCCTGTTTAAGTGGTCTTTATTTCACCCTAGTGAAATTATTTCATACTGCAAAGCAGTTACCTTTCCAGTAGTTTACTATATGTAGAATAAAAACTGTTGTTTTAGTGTACTCACTCCTTGCCTCAGCCAGCTCCCATTTGCTTCTTTTTCTTCACTGTAAAAGGAAAATTGATAAGTAAGAAATGGATAGCTATTGAGTTTTTAAGATTTAAATTTGTAGACTAACCAAAATATTTGTATTTAAATGTCAACGTTTCAATGAATAAATGTCGGTGGGAAAAAAAGCCCACTGCCATCAAGTTGATTTTGACTCATGACAACCGTGTAAAGGGTTTCTGAGCTTTTTAAATCTTTACCAGAGCAGACGGCCTCATCTTTCTCTCCTGGAGCAGATGGGCTAGGTATGAAACACCAACCTTGCAGTTAGTAGGTCACACACTTACCTGACAGTGCTACCAGGGCACCTCGGTGAAATACATGGTAGAATACTTGCATATATTGAAATGCAACCTTAATTGTAAAAAGAAAATATACCTGATTGTTCAGAATATAGTAAGCAGTTTAGAACTACTAAGAGTAGGTGAGCAGATATCAGAGTTCAAAAAGAAAGATATTTTGAAAAATGATGGTGGCTATATTTGTATACTTATTGCTTGATCTAAGTGAATTATGGGTTGTTATAATATCTGTAAGAGTGCTCAATAAAATGAGTTTTTAAAAAAAGAGTTACAGTCTTGGAATCCCACAGGGCCAGTTCTACTCTGTCCTGCATGCAGGGTTGCCGAGTCTGCATTGATGTGGTGACATAGAGAGTTTGGGTTTGGGGGGGTTTATATATCCTCCTCTCAGAAATACGGAGCTTTCTACTTCCACAAAAGAGGTGCAGCCTTGGAAACCCAAAGGGACAGGATGAGTTTGAGTTCTGTGTTTATTCTTCAAGTCCCGTGGCTGCTCACCAAAACGTCAGTGGTTTGAAACCACCGGCCCTTCTCTGGGCAAAGCGTGTGGCAGCCTCGGGAGAGCTACAAGGCAGTTCTCTACAAGACCCTCTAGATTTGAGTGAGTTACAGGCTGCTGGATAGTGGGGAGTTAATCTTTGAGTGTGCTCAAGATAAGGACACCAGGAGAGGAAAAGGGAACGGAATACCAAATGGATATATTAGATTATTTTAGGCTAATTTGGTGCCAATATATGGAGTGTTTAAATGAATGGATTTTTAAAGCCTTTCAAGTGGTAATTTTTTATTTTCCTAACCTACATATGTCACAGCCATTGTTGATAAGTTGATTTATTAACTGTGATTGCAACTTTAATCATAGGGGAGAAAGCAATGGTGCAATTAATGCTATCTGCCATGACAGTAACCTAAGAAAATGACAGACCAACTTTGCATGTTTTTCCTGTTCTAAATTCTATATGAAAAGTTTAATTATATAGAATTTAAAATAATAATTAATTTCCTCACCCACCTTAGAAGGTTGTGATTTTTGCTAATTGAAAAAAAATCATTTCAGTGGAACTAAGGTCTTTATCCTTCCATTTTTGTAGACCCTTCCTTTAAAGTATATTCTTATTAAAATTATATTACATGCTTTTAAGTAGTTAAAAGACCTTGAAAATATATTTGCATAATTCTCATTAAATTTTATAATATTTTACTGTTGTATTTCAGAGTAGTCCAACTAACTCCTAAAGATACTTTTTCTTAAAGTCCATTAAAAGTGCTATGCTGTGTGTTTTGTTCACACATATTCATAATATCATTACATTCACAGGTTTTTATTTATTGCTATAGGTCATACCTCACTCCTGTTAGGGATGAAGAGTCTGAATCCCAAAGAAAAGCAAGATCTAGACAAGCAAGACAGTCCAGAAGATCAACCCAGGTACATTTAATGTTTATAATACATGAAAGGTTAAAAAAAAATAGGTTACCATATTTTTCGAACCTTAATACACACCTGACCATAAGACGCATCCAGTTTTTAGAGTAGGAAAACAAGAAAAAAAAATTCTGAACCAAATAGTACCAGTATACAAAATGTTTATTAAAATAAAGCAAAATACAATAATATTTACCAGCGTAAACTCAACTGTGGTGTTAAGAGCCATCATCAGTTTCATTAACAAATGAGAGGCGTGTTGTGTGACCTGACTAACATTGAGACTCCAGAAGGCGGGACTTCCCCCAAGCATACAGCAATGCACAGCAGGCAAACAGCAGTGGACAGTAAGTGGTCAGGTAGGCTCATAAGCAAATGTTCTAGGGTGCCACACCTTCAGACCATAAGATGTACCCTCGTTTTTCTCCCAGTTGGGAGGTGGGAGGAGTGTATCTTGTGGTCTAACAAATACACTTCCCTTTGTTTTTATTTTTCATAAAGAAATAATGATAGCATTATATTATGTAAATAAAATATAAAACTTGGCTTTAGTAATTTTTGTATTATCTGTTGTATGTAACAATATACTTGTACTTTTTAGGGGCGAGGGCATCACTGCCCTCTGGTGGTGGGAGTAGGAGGCCCAGCCTTGCTCCTGGAGAGCTGCTGCTGGATTTGAACCTCCAACCCAGTGGGCCGCAGTCCTGCGCACAGCCACTGCTCCACCGGGGCGCTTCCCAATATACTTGTACTTTTATTTTTTTCATAAATTTTGTTTTGGCAGTTTAAAAACCTTTATTAGATGGTCAGTCACTAGTTTTCATCTTTCATAAATTATTTTATTGGGGGCTCATACAATTCCTATCATGATCAATACATACGTCAAGTGTACGCTGACCACATTTGCACACCTGTTGCCATCATCACTCTCAGAACGTCGTCTCTCTACTTAGGCCTCCAGTACCAGCTCCCCATGTTTCCCCTTCCTCCCCACTCCCCCATGAACCCTTAGTAATTTATAAATTGTTAATACTTTTTCATACTGTACAATGTCTGAGGTGTCACTTCACACACTTACCTATTGTCCGCACCCCAGAGAGGAGTTTCTATGTAGATCCCCGAAATTGGTTCCCCTTTCTTTTCTTTTTTTTGTGGGGGGGGCACAGCCTTTGGTGGCTGTGCGCACTACCCAGTGCTGCTCCTGAGAGCCGCTGCTGGATTTGAACCGCCAAGCCTGCTGCCGCAGTCCCGCACTCAACCACTTACGCCACAGGGGCTCAGCCCATTGGTTCCCCTTTCTACTCCACTCTCCAGGTATCACCATACCACCACTGGTACTGAAGGGATCATCTGTCCTAAATTCCCCATGTATCCGACTCCAGTCTACATCCCCTAGTCTAGCTGGATTTGTCAGGTTGACTTTTTATTATTTTTTTCTTTGTTTGTTGGGCATCACTGCCCTCTGATGGTGGGAGTAGGAGGCCCAGCCTTTGCTCCTGTATAGCCGCTGCTGGAATTGAACCTCCATCCCAATGGGCCATAGTCCCGTGCACAACCACTACGCCACTGGGCCTTAGCCCTATTTTTTATATCATTAGCTTTAGGTCTTTCTCTTTCTTTCGCTGTTTACTTTTCATATCTCCATTTCTTAACATAGTGCATAGCAAAGTATTTAAGACTTTTAAATGACATAATCATAAATGTTTGGCAATTATTAAAGAGTTCTGCAAATATTTGAAGGTGGATATGAAATAGAAGCCTCTTTAGTAGTATCCAACATCTAATGTGCACATAATGAGAAAAATGTTACTTAGACTGGGTCTTTTTATTTAGCAGTTTTATTAGCGTTTCATCCACATATCATACAGTTTAGTAGTTCAACCATCTCAAGAAGAGTTGTACGATCTTTAACACAATTGATAGCTGAACTTTTTCTTTTCTCAGTTCTCCTTCTTATTCAGGATTTTTGTTTTTCAATTTTGTCACACAAAAAAAAGTTTCACCAGTTCAACAACTTCTACATATATAGGTCAGTGGCATTGTGTTGTGCAACCATTATTGTTATCCTTCTCCAAATTGTTTCATCACCATTAAAATGAACTCAGTACCCCCTCAGCAAAAACTCTCCCTCCTGCTCCCATGGCAACCATATGTCAAGTTTGGATTCTCTTTTCTTAGTAGTTTTCTTGATTTAATAATCCCATATCAAACACTTCCATTATTAAACTGCTTTTAGAAAGATTTGTAGATACATCATTATGATCAGCTCTAATGATCCCTCCCGCATCTACTGATGGCTGCCCAATTCCCCTCCTCCTCTGCGCCCCTCCTCCCTTCCCAAGATGGAGTTCTGATAGATCTGCCTTCTCCTTTCTAGAGTTGAAAAGTTCTACATTCCAGCTTTAACTTTGTAATATAATTACTTAGCTTTAGAGGTGAATTATTTGCTAGGACTGCAATACTTTTGTTTAATCTTTGCACCCTTTATTTCCTGAAATCTAACATGTTCTTCAAAGTCCATAAAACCTACAGCCATTGAGTCGATTCTGACTCAAAACAGTTGTATAAGAAAAAGTAGAACACAACATAGAGTGTTTGAGGCTATAAATCTTTACAGAAACAGGTTTACAAGTACTTAACCTGTGCCATTAGAGCTCTGTTCTTTTTCTTTCTTTCTTTTTTTTTTTTTGAGCTCTGTTCTTTAAGGCATAACCCTCAAGAATTATTTAAGGAAATCTCTGTAAATCTTAATGATTATTTTGTATATCCATAAATACACAAAATATATATGTTCCCTTATGTACTCATTTGATATTTCTGTTCATTTCATGTCATTCATTTTAGGGCTGCAAAGACAATTTCCTGTGTGTTTGTATCTTTCCTAGCAGTGCCTATCATTATGGTTGCTCATGTTATATACTTCATGGAAAAAATGTGACTTGCTGTGTAGAAAATTGGTTTTCTAGGTGTGCAAGTTAATACTTGGCCTTTAATGCATCTGCTTCTAAAATACACCTTGGAAACAAGCTTTAATAGATTTTATCATTAAACATTTCTTTTTGTTTGTAGGGAGTGACGTTGACTGATCTTCAAGAGGCTGAAAAAACAATAGGAAGAAGTCGTTCGACTCGAACCAGAGAACAAGAAAATGAAGAAAAAGAGAAAGAGGAAAAAGAAAAACAGGATAAAGAGAAGCAAGAAGAAAAGAAAGAGTCAGAAACATCTAGGGAAGATGAATATAAACAAAAATACTCCAGAACATATGACGAGGTAATACTGTGCCAACAAGACAGCAAGGTAGTGCAAAATATTCTGACCGGAATCTGAATTATTTTGACATAATTTGAATAGTAACTACTTTTTCCTTCTGGATTCTTTTTTTTTTTTGGGGGGGGGGGCGGGGGCGGCGGGCATCACTGCTCTCCGGTGGTGGGAGTAGGTGGCCCAGCCCCACTGCCGGAATTGAACCTCTGTCCCAGTGGGCCGCAGTCCTGTGCACAACCACTACGCCCCCGGGGCTCAGCCCCTTTCTGGATTCTTAAGTGTTCTATTTGTTTTCCATTTTTAGTTTTTCAACTGAGTTTTCATTTTGATATTTCACAGACTTGTCAGCGTTACAGACCACTATCAACTTCAAGTTCAAGTTCCACTTCTTCACTTTCTACCATGAGCAGTTCACTCTATGCTTCAAGTCAACTAAACAGGCCAAATAGTCTTGTAGGTATCACCTCAGCTTATTCCAGAGGATTAACTAAAGAGAATGAAAGAGGTAAGGAACTAAATTCGTGAAAATGCTTTATTCTGGTTAAATAATTCGTTAAATTGGCTCTGCCTAATTGAGTTAATATTTCAACAAAAACCAGAACAACCTGAACTGTGACTTACTCTACTTAAATAGAGGAAATAAGATGGTTGATAATGAAATAATTAGAAAACAGAGATAGAAAATTATATGACCGTGATTTGATACAAATATCATTATAATTTAAGATTTCACAAAAATAGTCCTGTCTACCTAACAAAAAAAATCAATATGGAAGAACTGGTAGTTTGCTTTTTTGAGTAGAGGTTTAATAGTGTAGTACTTTTTGAGTGCTTTAAGTTGTTTCTTCTTACTGTGTAAATCGTAGTACTCTTCATGGAGTAATGAATTAAGCAATACGCTGTTCACCCCAAGGTCAGCGGTTTGAAACCACCAGTTGCTCCTAAGGAGAATGATAAGGTTGTCTGTCCCCATAAACATGTCTACGATCTCCAACCCTATGATCAGACCTGCTTTGGCATGACCTTGATGGCAGTAGGTTTAGTTTTGGTTTTCACTGTTAAGTTATAATTAATTCTTTAAACTAGAGATGTATACTAAATAAGATTATTCCATTGTTTTACATCATTATCAATAACTATAGGATAAATATTTCAGAAAGTAAGATTTTCTTGATTTCCAACTAGCTTTTCTTTTGCTGTCATTGAAGGGCTTTTAAAATCCCTATGATGTTCACCAAAATTGATTAAAATTCAAGATATTCACATAAAAGTTGAGGCTAATGGCCTGGGTTCTTTTGAATAGTTGGAAGATGGGGAGTACTGTATTGAAATTCTATGATGTCAGCCATTGGCTGTAGCAATTCTTCAAGCTTTGGAATAGTACCCTCACAACCTTATATTAGTACTTAGATAGCCAGCATGCTCGCCAGAAACACTTTATTTAGCGTTACATATCTACTCTAAAGTGATTCAATAATCAGTAATTCCCCCTCAGCTATAAGTTTGGGTTTTCTTTGGTTCTTTGGGTTTCTTTGGGTTTTCTTTACTAGTAATTCAGTAGCTTTCTAAAAGTCATTTAAAATAAAGTATACTCACTTAATAGTCATCTAATATTTAAACCTAGCAACCTTAATTGTTTCAGGAAGGAAACCCTAAGTCTAAGGTTTTTAGGCATATTTGTTTTAAATCTGAGATACAAGAAATGTTTTTCTAGAAGAAAAGAGTTTGAACTTTGATACTAAGAGATACTACCTTTAATACTGCACTTATTCTATTGCTGAACCATAACTGTTGGTAGTCATGATAACTACTGTCATTGACCAATTTTTTTCCTTTTTAAGTGGTTCATATGGGATATAGTAACTTTCTCACTATCAAACATTTGTAACTGAAGCCCTATCTTCACAAAATTCAGTTTTTTTGGTTGTTTAATTTCAAAAATTATTACTGTCTCTGTTATATAAAAATTTTACGTGAGACAGTAGGAAAATTAAGATAATTTACTTGTCTTGATACTCAAGAATGTTCTGGTAGGAGATACATGAAGTTTTGGTATGAGCAAAAAGGAACATTTACTAAACCAAGTGTATAGAAAGGAGTCCTGAAAAAAGTGAGCATTCATCCTTTTTTTGAATAGACTTCTCAGAGAAGGTTGGCTTAAAATTGTGTTTACATTCACCCTGCAAAATGCTTTCATGATATATGTGGCTAATTGCAATTCTTAACAGAAGGAGAAAAACGAGAAGAGGAAAAAGAAGGAGAAGATAAGCCTAAGTCAATCAGAGAACGACGGCGACCAAGAGAGAAGAGACGATCTACTGGAGTTTCATTTTGGACACAAGATGTGAGAATCTATTAAAATATTACCACTTGATAATACGCTTAATGTTTCTAGAAGTATGTACTAATTACTATGCCTCAGCACCTTTAAATCAGTGTTTTCCAAGGTGTATGGAGTATACCACACCCTACAGTAGAAGAGGGGCAGGAGTTGGGGAAACAACTACAAAAGCAGATATCCTGGTTTGTGGGCTGTAGTACAAACGTTTTTTAATTGCCATGGTAATGCTGAGTAAGTTCTTTTCTGAAAATGGGGTGATAGGGCAAATAAATTTAAGAACTTGGTTTAAAATGTCATTTTTTTCTATGTCTCAGTTACAGTCTTTGCCACGGTTGTTTCATTAGCATCTCCTTTCATCCTTGTTTCTCTCTCCATACCATTTTATTTTCCCTGTAATTATTTTTTAAAGTAAGTGGTTTATTACATTCTTGTAGTTTGGTTTGACACTTTGCTGTTTTGTTGTTTTATGTGTTATATAAATTGATAAGAGCTGTGGTGGTTTAGTAGATTATTCATTGGGTTGCTAACTACAAGATCAGCAGTTCAAAAACACCAGCCTCCCTTTGGGAGAAAGAATGAGGCTTTCTGCCCCAATGCAGAGTTTTGGCTGTATAGAATCATTGTGAGAATTGATTCGATGGCAGTGTGTTTGGATTGTTATTGTTGCTCTTTAATATTTGGTAGTTTGATCTAGAGTATACTATTTTCTAAGAACTAGTACCAGTTGAGTTCCAAAGAGTCGGAGATTAAAGATGTCCCAAATGTCCAACTCTTCTAAGATGTGATTCTGCTCCGTTTTATCACATTCCTTCCTTTACTATAATTATCTCACTCCTCCCTTGACTACATTCTCTCTTGTCCCTCGGTACCGTGATTCACTACAATATCACAAGAAGACTCATGAAACTTTCCAGAAATGTTTGACGTGGTCGTTGGTACTGGTCTGTCTCAAATCTGAGGCGAGCCAAATGCTAGAGTCAGAAGCCAAAAATGGCCAAATGCTAACAGCACATGATCTTTCTTGTACCAACATTTAATCAGGAAAATAGAGGTCTGGCTTTTCAGAAGAGAGGCTGTGTGTTGGAACTGTATGGTGACATCATTTTATGTCCATGGAAAACAAAGGGTATGGCCTGATTCACAAGGAAGTCATCAAGGAAACAAGACTGTAGACTGATTCATACGAAGTACTAAAGTAGGGTATTAGAGGTGTCCTCAGGGAAGCAAAGGACATGTATGACTCAGCCCAAATCCTCTACCAAGATCAGGTCTCAGTCTCACTCTACCCGAGTCCTTCAGCATAGTAGAGAGTTTCCTCAAAGGGGACCAGGCCTATAAAGTCCAAGACCACGACACATCCTATAAGGCACCGTGGCTAAAAGGGCCACATTAACTGACCATAACTTCCACTAAGGAAGTATGTAAAGTCTTGACTGATTTTATTTTATTGCCCAGTAACATTTCAGCAACGTTCTCAGCACCCTCACTCTTATTACTTCAAAATAGCTCATCTTCCTAAGACCCATAAATAGAAGGAAAAAAAGAATTAAAAAGATCCATAAATGTTAATAATTTCATAATCAAAGCTGTATTTATCGCTTAGTATATCCCCCCAATTTTATTCAGATTCATTCTCTCCTCAAAACTGTCCTGTCTGAAGTCATTCGCTTTCCCAGCATTATAAGGTCATTGATCCACATTGTCAGCACCCATGCTGTTTGTCTGAGCCAACCTTGGAGTGAGCGCTAGTCATCTATCAAAGCTCCCTTCTCATTTCCCTTTCCTAACTACACGTTTGGTCCATTATCACTTGGCTTACAGAAAGAGTCCTGTATGATAAGATAGCCTCCATTTTTAGTTACTACCTTTCAAGAACTCTGAGCCTCCCTGCTGTGTTGTACTTTTACGTTTTCGTACTGTATTTGGGTGTTCTCTCATGAAATTCCAATGCATAAACACAATCAGTTCAAAAATGGAATTAATATTATTATTATCACTTTTACCATTCTTGAAATCTCCCGTCCACTTAATAATTCCACATACCACCATTTTGCTCGGTACCAAAATGGTGATACCTGGAATGATAAGGTAAAGTTTATCTCTGGAATATGGATGAGGAAACTGTGGTTCAAAATGTTTAAAATAGTTCTCCATGTAAAAATGCCACACAGTAAAAATGACTGTACCAGTATTTGAAACTAGGTGTATCTAGTGGAAAACCCATGGTAATGTTAATAGGGACCTTGAGCCTGATATATTTGAATGCAAATGTCCCTTTTCTTTTAACTCTTTCAGTCTTGTTGAAAATTTCAAGGCCTTCTAGTAAAATAATACTATAGTTGGAATTTCTAGTTCTTTACCCTCATGAGCCCTTGGTTTTTTTTCTCTTTGGTGTATTCTAAAATCAGGAAAAGTGTACCTCAAAGTTGTGTTCTCTCACCAGGTTAAGCAAATCACAGAAAAGCTGATTACATGAAGAAAAATGTAGCATCAGGATTAGAGGAAGGCTTATTAACTACCAGTGATATGCAGATGACTCCCACTTGCTGAAAGTGAGGATGACTTAAATAACTTGCTGATGAACATCAAGGATTGTAGCCTTCAGCATTGATTACAACATAATGTAAAGAAGACCAAAAAATCCTCCCACCTTGACCAATAAGTAACAGCTTGATAAATGGAGAAAAGGTTGAACTTAAGAAGTTCATCTTCCTTGGATCCACAATCAGTGCTCACAGAAACAGCAAGAGAACACAAAAGATCAAAAGATACATTATATTAGGTAAATTTGTTGCACCCCCCCCCCCAAAAAAAAAAAAACAGGATTGAAGAACCAAGAATTTTGCTTTGAGGATTAAGGTGTTCCGGACCCACGCCATGGTATATTTTCCATCGCCTCATATGCATGTGAAAATTAGACATAGAATAAAGAAGACCAAAGGAGAATTGATGCATTTGAACTGTAGCACTGGAGAAGAATACTGAAAGTACCATGAACTGCTGACTTGGAAGAAGTACAGCGAAGGTGCTCCTTAGAAGCAAGGATGGCAGGACTTCATCTTATATCCTTTGGACATGTCGGGGAAGACCAGACTCTGGACTAGAATATTATGTTTGGGAATGTAAAGGGACAGCAAGAAAGAGGAAGACCCTCAAAGCAATGGATTGACACCATTGCTGCAACAATGAACTCAAGCTTGGGAACAATTGTGAGGATGGTGTAGGCCAAAGCAAAGTTTCATTCTCTTGTTTGTAAGGTTGCTGTGGGTCGGAACACTGGCACCAACCAAACAACACAAATTTTCCAGAAGTTTCTAAATGGATGAGTCCCTTAAACAAAGCAGGATTATTATGGATATCTTGCAAAAGTTACAGAAGCCAGCTTTTCCTATTCCACATAGTGACTTCCATAGCCTTTTTGAAATAGTACTTATTTTAACTATTACTTCACCACATATGTTCACCTGCTTACAAATTATCTTTTCACTACCTAAGATAGAAAAAACTCCTACTTGAATATTCTTTTGATCTATATCTTGATAGGTAGATTTTTTTTCAAGGTATTTTTAGCCAGAAAAGCCCTACATTTTCTTTAATTATTTCCTACTTGAAATTTATGTTTAATTTTCTAAAATGTATTCATCTTTTTAGAGTGATGAAAATGAGCAAGAACAACAATCAGATACAGAAGAGGGATCCAATAAGAGAGAAACACAGGTAATTAGTATTATGTTTTGTATTTAGAAGTGTTCATATCACTCAAGGACTACTTTTTGTATATATTTTTTTAGATCATTTTATTGGAAACTCTTACAAATCTTGTTACAATCCATACATCAATTGTATCCAAGATATTAGTATATGTATTGCCATCATTCTTTTTAAGACATTTATTTCCCATTGAGTCCTTGGGATCAGATGCTCTTTTTCTCTCTACCCACATTGTGGACCCTTGATGGAGTAGAGATTCTTACTGTTTTCATATCTTACACCAACCACTTTCTCCCTTCCCCTCTGGTTTCTGTTTTTCTTCCCCCTACCCTTTGGTATCACTGTTCCCAATCCTGTTCCTGGGTTCCCTATGTCGTGAGCTTTAGCTCTTGCCTATACCTCTATACATGCTTCCGACTAGTCCATAGTGGGAAGCAGCCCTGGGATCATGATAGTGGAGCATGAGGAGGCCTCATGGGATCTGAGGTATAAAAGTGGAGGGTAAAAACAAAAGGAGGGTGAGAAGGCCTCAAGGGATCTGAGGTATATTGTGTGATTCATTAGTGTTCTGCACCCTGATTGACTCATCCCCTCCCTGTGAACCCTCTGTGGGGGGATGTTCCATTGTCCACAGATGGGCTTTGGGTCTCTGCTCTAACTCCTCTCATTCTCACCAATGCATTTTTGTTTGTTGTTTCTTATGAATCTTCTGATGTCCATTGCCCATCCCAATGATACCTCATGATCGCACCAGCTGGTGTGTTTCTTCAATGTGAGCTTGCTGCTTCACTGTTGGATGGCCACTTGTTTAACTTTAACTTCAAGCCTTTAAGATCCCAGACACTATATCTTTTTTTTTTTTTTTTTTTTTAGTTTTTTGGGCATCACGGCTCTCCGGTGGTGGGAGTAGGAGGCCCAGCCCCACTGCTGGAATTGAACCTCCGTCCCAGTGGGCCGCAGTCCCGCGCACAACCACTACACCACCGGGGCTCAGCCCTAGACACTATATCTTTTAATAGCCAGGCACCATCCTCTATCTTCACCATATCTACTTATGTACCCATTTTTGTCTTTAGCAATCATGGGGGCGGGGAAGCATCACAAAATGCCAGTTTATTAGAACCAAGTGAGAACACACCTTTGTTTATACCTTTGCTTCCTAAGGCTGACCTCTGTTTCCTTTTGCCTTCTCCTGCGCCACCATCACTTTCCCCCTTCTTCCACCTCTTAGTACTTCCTCTCAGCTAGATTGGTGTTGCTCTAATACTAACAGAATCTCTACACTCTTCTAGGTAAGGGTTTCAATTCCCTAGTTGTTCCCTGTCAATTGTGCCATCTGCTCACCACACCCTTCTCCGTAGCCTCCTCCTTTCACTTAGCCCCTCTGGGGCCATTCGCCCCCTTGCTTTCTCCCCAAGCTTCCCTTCCTTATCTGTCCCATGTAAGTAGAAAAACCAGCAATGTCCTAGTCCCAGCAATAAGAAAACGTAAGGTTGATTAAAAAAAAAAAAAGATGGAAAAAACCTCACTTAGATTCAGATCTGTTCACTGCCCTCATGAGTCCCTCCCCCCTGGTCCTGGACTACCCCTCCTAAACCAAAGTCCAGTCCTTGGGGGCACTGTGGATCAGCTTTACTCCAATTGTTGATCTGTTATGCTCCATTCCTGGTTTGTCCCACTGCAGGGGATTCAGTCCCTACTATCTCCCTGCTGTGTTTCACCATACACTCCAGTTAGGGGACAGCATGTCTTGAGTTGTTGGCAGTCCCACAGTCCTCTCTCTGCATTGGCAACTCCGTGCAGGGGCATCACCCTCTTGACTTGGTGGGCCTCTATGAAGTCTAGGCCAGCTGTCCTTTTCTCTTTGTCCTTCTTGGTCCGCTTCTATGTGGGCATGATAAGTCGGTTCCTTTCCTTCATCTGAAAGTTTAGTATCTAGGATTACTTTTTAATTATATACATTTATGCTTATCACATTATTAAAACTTCTTATACCTATATGCCAGGGATACATTATCAACAATTTGTCTGGAGATCAGAGGTAGAGAGACTGTTAAGGACATGAAATTTATTTTAGAAACGATGGTGTATGTTTTGGATGTTGATTGTTGGGCATGTTTTAGATGGTATTTTAGTTTTGATTTCATGGACATACACTGTCAAACCCATCAAATTGTACATTTTTCAATGGATCTAGTTTAGGGATGTAAATTAATAATTGAAATTGAAAGAAGGAAAGTAGGAAGGTAGACATTTCGACAAAGAAGAGTATCTACAGAATATTCAGAAGCAGGATACCTTTCAGGCCCACATTTGAGTTCTGTAATTGGTGAAACTGCTGGAGCTGATAAACCTCTTTAACTTTCATTACATTTACTTTGAAATTTACAAGTCTTCAAAGAGTTTTTAATCTTCATAATCACAGCTAATTGTTGAAGAACAATTTTCTAAGACATTTTTTTCTCAGTAATGAAGAAGGAACTAAGGCAAGCTTAAGTGAATTTAGGTTGCATAGCCAGCGAGTGGCAAAAGTTTTTATTTAGTTGCACAAAAAATTGAAATACCTAAGAAACTTCATCTGGGTGGGGGTAGATTTTACAGTGTGAATTAGTTCTAATCTGCCATGTCCACCCAGTATTATCCAACTTAAAAAAGTGACATTTTAGTCATGTTAATGGCACCATCTTCATTTTGATTTGGGATTCCTTAGCTGTTACATTTCATTTAAATCAGCAAAGGTCTAAATTAATGTCAAGAAATGGCCAGATGTGGATTAATACCTGTGTCATGTAACCATGAGTGTTAATTTTAACGGGCAAAAAGGTACTTATACAAGGGGGTACCCAAATAAACTGGAAAAACACCCCAGTGGGTGGAGTTTTTGTAGTACGCATTTTTCCCACTAGGCAAGCATTGAACAACTCACTCTTGACTTCCTCCACCCACTGGCATTACCAGGATAGGTCCTCGCTGGTCATATTGAATTTTTTCATGAAGGCAGTTTCGCTCAAACCTCTCTTTTTATGAAGTCTGATTCAAGAGAAGATCATGTGACTATGAAATTTTCTTTCCTGCTTGGGAAAAATGACACAGAAATTGTTGTAATGTTGAACACGGCTTACAAGAGCTGTGCTGCAGGGAAAGCTCAAGTGAACAAGTGGTTTTCTCACTTCAAAAAAGGTAAAATGTTGGTTGATGACAAACTTCATTTTGGATGTCATCAACTTCCAGAACATATGAAAATGTTGACTCAAAGAGCATTTGGAGTTTGTTCCACCATGTCAAACTATTATTAATCATCCTTCTATTTAGAGATTCTGAAAAGATAGTGTAACAGTGTGTAACCAAAAAGACCTTATTTGTGGCAGACCAGGGACTGGTTTTGCCAGCACCACAAGGCACCTGCTTATGCACCCATCTTAGTGGGTCAGTTTTTTGGCAAACGGCAGCATGCCTCTCTTGCTCCGTTTACCTTACTCACCTGACCTCATTCCGTGTGACTTCTTTTTGTTTCTGTGAATGAAGAGGGACATGAAAGGACAGTGATTTGACGATGTAGAAGAGTGAAAAAACAAGGGAGGTGTATCAGCCATCCAAACAGATGAGTTTGAAAAATGATTCCAAGAATGGAATCACAGATTTGGCAAGTGTATTTTGTAATGGAGAGACTTTGAAGGTAATGCAGTTATTTTGTTAAAAAATATAATAAATTAAATTCTAAGCTTTAGGGGGAAAAAATCTGGTGTTTTTGGGTACCCCCTTGTATTTGATCTTTAGATTGAGGAACAGTCTCTGAAATCTCTAGTTTCTAGGGTAAATTTTTTATAAGGTTAAAGCTTTGTCAGTTTTAAACCCTTGACCTATTATTTGCCAGCATTCCAATTCTCCTCTGTTCTGATTTTATTTTCTATAAGCTAAAGTTTACCTTCTTCCTTTCCCAGTGGAAAGGTAGAGTTGGGTGGAAACTTGGTTAACCTCAGGTGACGCTTCTCACTAATTTGTCACACACACCCCACCTTTCACCACAGTAGGGTAAGAGAGAAAATGTTTTGTGGTTTTCAAAATTATAGCTTCAAATTACTTTTTCTTTAAAACATATTAATAATTGTGTTTAAATTCTGCTGTTAAACTAAAAAATGTGTTACTCTGTAAAATGGCTTGGAAGGCCATCCATATCTGAACTCCTGGCTTACCTGTTCCTCATGACTAACGTCAGACATACCTTTAGCCTCCACCCTTCTTCCCTTAATCTGACACTGCACCTCCCACACCACTCTGCATCTTTGCTAGATTTGATCATTCACTGCAGTGACCACCCAGAATTCCGGGACAGTACTCATAATTAAAGGGATTTATTTAGGGAGTTAATAGGTTATCACAAATAAGGATCAGTAAGAATACAATCATTGGGGCTGAGCCCCGGTGGTGTAGTGGTTGTGCGCAGGACTGCGGCCCACTGGGACGGAGGTTCAATTCCAGCAGTGGGGCTGGGCCTCCTACTCCCACCACTGGAGAGCAGTGATGCTCAAAAAACAAAAAAAAAAAAAACAAGAATACAATCATTGGTCTGTAATGCTACCTCTTTCCAGCTAGCTGCCGAGGCTTTGTCTGGTTCTCAATTTCTCTGTCACGGTTTCCCTTGGCCTCTATGAACCAGGAAGCCTGCCTGCAGCTCTGCTTCATGGTCCCAAGTCCCAGTGGTGCTCCTCTGTTCAGTCTCATGGTTCTCTTGCCTCAACATGACTGACTCTTCTGTTCTTTACAGTGGTCTCCATGCCACAGTGTCTGGTGCCTCTAGTCTCAGCCTCCTCCACCTTAGACGAAGATCTCTAATTTGCTCTTCTTCTGATGGCCTTGGGATTTCTCTCTCTCTCTCTCTCTCTCTCTCTCTCTGAGATGGCTCTTATATACTAAAGTTGCAGAGTACTCCCTCCAAACTGGAATTATAGCCACAGGAAGAGTCCAAAATGACAAAAGAAATTATAGCTTAAAGGCCATATTAATAATTGATTATAATTGACTATAAGTAGAACATTTTTATGGAAAAGGGTGTTCTTTCTTAGTTCCCTACAACTTAACTAATTTTTTCTTATTTTAAACCAAGTATTATTTACATCTTGCTTTTGTACTAGTATTCTTTTAGTTACAAGTAACAGAACATCAAGCTGGATTAGGTAATCAGATTTATTGGGCTCCAGTTGTGTTATACAAACTTCTTTGTCAGCTAAATCGTCAAGTTGTCTTTTCTATTATGGGAGTGGGGTTATATTTATTGCCTTAGGCCAGTCAGGGCTTACTACCAATGTAAGGGCACACCACACAAACACTGCAGTCACAGCCATCCCATCTAGTTCTACACCACACAGATATGCAGTCCCATGCCATCCCGTCTAATTCTAGTGACTGTTAACTGTGAGGTAAGAAAGAATGAGTATGAAGAAGCCAGTCCCCAATGTCTCCTGCACTGGGACAAAAAAGTCCTTCTGCTCACTAATAATACTGCTCTTGTTTGGAAACCAGTATTGTTAATATTACATTATATCTATGGAGAAGTCTTCTCCATAGATATAATATATTATTTAAAATTAGATAGTATTTATCTGTTTTTGACAACAAAACTTAAATAGAGCATCCTTAAATAGAAAGTTCTCTACTTTTTCTGAAATGTTTTATCATTACCTCAAAATACTGGATAACAAACTTGGAATCCAAATTAATCATATTTAAAAATGCTTTCTGGCATGTACTTTTGCAACTAAAGGAAAAATTTATTGTAAGGTGCCAAAAAGGTTTCAAAAATTCTCAGTTTTATTCAAAGTTCAAACTATCTGCTTTAAAACTATAAATTGAAAGACTATTAAGATAAAATGATTTAACACATTTAATTCTTTATTATAATAATGAGACTTCTTTTCTTTGGGGTATTATGATTTGCTTTCATTAATCTACAGAATGGTGAAAATTAATATACAATGAACATTACTAATAAAACAAAAATTTAGGTCAGTGTGACATCAAGGTCACAAAATCACAAAGAAAAATTGAACAGATTTGGTTATATAAAAATTTAAAGTTGGAATATAGAGAAAATACCCTTAATAAATCAATACACATGTTTATATTGACAATTCATGGATATTTTTCCCAGTGATTTTATTGGGGGGTTCTTACAGCTCTTATAACATTCCATAAATCATTTGTATCAAGCATATTTGTACACATGTTGCCATCTTCATTTCCAAATATTTTCTACTTGAGCCTTTGGAATAAGCTTCTCTTTCCCCTCATGGATATTTTTACCTCCTCTGTCTGATATTTTATAATTAAAAGGAGGAAAAAGTGAGACTAAGAAAAAAATATCTATTTCTTGGCATTAGAAAGCAACATAGGTAACATTAAGAAATGCCTAGTGTATCACGTGCCAGCTCAGAGGAACTATTTTTTTAGTTTTGAGGCAAAAAATGAGAGGCAAACAATAGAATACCTAAGAGGCATTTTATACATAACAGCATGTGCATGTTTTGTCTGAAATGTACTTTCTGGAATCCAAATATTCATTCCTTTAAAGTTAAGAAATTATGATCACTACTTTTCCCAAGCAAGTGGGCATACTATGCTGACATTCCAATACTTCTTTACCTCTTCTCCAAATGATGATGTGATCAATAGGGCAAAACAGTTCTTTTGGTGGCCTCATTAGTGTTTGGGGGAGAGCGGGCGTATTCTTTAACTCCGTATCTTGAAATACTCAATGAATTTATAATTGAATATTATTGTGCAGCCACATTAAACATTATCCAATGAATAAGTTTTTGTTTAATGGTATTGTAATATTAAACTTATTTTGTCAGTTAATAAGTTAGTAGTTTAATGAAAGCATTAAAACTTAGTGTAACTATATTTTTCTTTTTCTTTCAAGACGGATTCCAACTCAAGGTACGCTTTACCTTTTTTTGAAATTAACTTTTATCATTTTTATTCTTGGATAAATGTTAGATTTTTATGAATTTTGTAAGTTGATAATATTACGTATTTTGCTAAGAAAAAATCATTTAATTTTTAGATGACCTTTAGTTCCTGTTATTAACTTTCCCAGTTGAGACTTTACTTCTGAATTGATAGTCGCAACAGCAGCATTTCAAGAAAGATGATTTTTCCCCTCCTAAATTTTATAGTCGTATTAGATTTTTTTTCCTGCATTATTTCAACACCAACAACTACCTAATTATTGATGTCAAGGCTAATTATATCTACCCTTAACCCAAAATTTTATCTTATATTCAGAAACTCTTTACCCTTTTTTAGACAAAAGAAAATGAATAAAGTCACAGGGCTAAGCTTTGAGCCACTAACTATAAAGTTGCCCTTCAAACCACCAGCCAGTCCTCAGGAGAGAGATGAGGTTTAGATTTGTAGTATCAAAAATCCTAATTCTACTTTGTCCGATAGTGTTGCTATATTCTTGGATTTGGTCTTTTCTGCCTTTTATTTTGATAGCTGTTAACTGAAGCCCAGTAAAATCAAGAATTGGGCTGCAGGGCTTATAGTTCAAACTCATAACTGTCCTGTGAAAGAAAGGTGAAACTGCTACTGTAGTGATTTACAGTCTCAGAAACAAAAGGTAAGGTTTCTGATATAAGGTTTAGTGGAATCGATTTGATAGCAGTAGGTTTGGGTTCTGGTTTTGGATGATTCTACTGAATTGAAATACCAAGACAATACAGAATTTATCAGAAAAGATGACCTCAAAACTAGATTATAATAAATTCTCATTTATTTCTATTTAGGACAAATTCAAATCTATCACTTTGGATATATGTTACTTTATAATATTTAATATGTAGCTAATTTTCAAGCATCATTAGAGTATATACCTTTAGTAATTTTTTTGGAAAAGGAAACATACCATTTAAACTAAAATGCATCATCAGTTAGATATGAAATGTAGGAAAATCTACAATTTTAAATATGGCTTGCTTTTTCCAGATTTTCATGATATGAAACCATGTTTGACTTATAGATATAAGTAAGACTTGAATCCCTTCTTCGCATAACTGCAAATCTTTACTGTTAGAAATAACTTTTAATTTATTATGTATCACAAAAATGTTGATTAGGTTGCAAATGAAATAGCCAAGTTTTATGCTAAGGTAAATTGTTAAAGCCTCTACTAGAAGATTTTGATTTGAATTTATCTTTTAAAGATTTGAAACCAGTTCCTCTCCAGCTAGTGATCGGTATGATTCCTTGCTGGGTAGATCTGGATCATGCAGTTACTTAGAAGAAAGAAAACCTTACAGTAGCCGACTAGAAAAAGAAGACCCAGCTGACTTTAAAAAGGTACTTGGATTCTTTGGTTATACATAATTAAAAATACGTTATCTTTTCTGTCAAGATAATTTTGTGTGGATATTATTATCAGGAACTTATAATGAAATCAGCATTTTGAAATTACTTCTTTTTCACTTTTTGGCAAGTAACGGTAAGTAAAATTTAAATAGTAGTTGGTTTTTCTTGAAGGGAAGAGAAACATACTCAAAACTTTCTTGTTACTTATAAAATTTTTTAGTGTCTCAGGTCAGAGTTACTAAGATTGAGCTGAAAAAAAGGGGGAGCCAGTAGATGGGGGGTGTATGTGTATGTTTTCTTAACTACTCTTAGTATCGGAAGCAGTCAAATAGAGAATACAGCTTTTCCTAGGTAACTGGCAATTTTGTGGTAGCTCTGGCTTATGGAGAGTGGAAATAATTAAGGAGTAAGACGCTAAAGTCAAAAATTTCACAATCTGTCTTGTTATACCATTTATGTGTTTAAATAAACTTAATGAAATCTGAAGTAAAAGGGCTGAGCCCCAGTGGCGTAGTGGTTGTGCGCGAGACTGCGGTCCATTGGGACGGAGGTTCAATTCCAGCAGTGGGGCTGAGCCTCCTACTCCCACCACCGGAGAGCAGTGATGCCAAAAAAAAAAAAAAAAAATTTCTGAAGTAAAAGAGAAGGCCTAAGATGTTTATCATAACCCATCAGTTAGGCCTGGGTTCTAAACACAAGGTGAGTGGTTCAAACCCACCAACCACTCCTGGAAATAGTTACAGTTCGTAAATTCTGTGGATAGTTCTCTTTTCTCAAGTGTGGCTGAGAATAGGAATTGGCCTCAACAGGCGTGGGTTTGTTTTTACTTTGGTGGTGATATGTTCTTGGGTATCTTGAAGCTAGTTGAATCACCAACTTTCTTATAGACCAGTTGCCTAGTCTCACAAGAAGGGGAGCAGTTAACATTATGAACAGGGTTCAATTATTCATTCAGTCAAAAACTAAACATTGAATTGTGCTAAGTGGTGAAGCTTTACTCATGGACTGGGAGATAGAAATAGGGAGTCTGTCTTTGCTTTCTTGCGTTCTTATAAAAGTGTGTAGAAACACAAAGAGGCCTAGAGATGGATTAAGAAGTCCCAGTGGCACAATGGTTAAATCACTTGGCTGCTAACAGAAAAGTGAGCCCATTTGAACTCACTCTGTTTTGTGGAATAAAATTAATGACGATCTTTTTTCTAGGAATATTAGCTTAGAATCTTTTTACGGCACTTCCACTCCATCCCTAAAGGGTCCCTGTGGATGAGATTCAACTAAAATGCAATTCATTTTTCTTAGGGATTAATTGCAGCGCATTTTTCTTAGGGATGAATTTCCTAAGAAAGTGAGGCTTAAGTCATGAACAGAAAGAAACAGTAGTTGTCAACAATAACAAAAATGGGAGAGAAAAATGTTCCAAGTGGCATGAACTGTGGTAGACAAGTACATGATACATTGAGGAAATGAACATTTCAATTTGAGTGATAGAACAAAGAAGATGATGGTGTGACCCTGCCATTGGAACGAGACCATGCCGAACCTTAGAGACTATTTTAAGAATATGCTAAGAAGTTATGAAAAACTATTCCAGGGTTTGTTTGTTTTTCATTGTGATGGGGAGATAAAGTGGCTGGCATATAAAAATTAGATTTTTATTTTGAAAAGTTAATTCTGTGTATAGAAGAACATTAGCATAGAGGGGGAAAATATTTGGAGGAAGGCCACAGAAAACAATTTGGTTTTTAGAAAAGTCTAGATAAGAGATGATTGGAACCAGCAGGAAACAAAAGGAAAGGGAGAGATTTAAAATGTTACTGAAAGCGGTTAGGGAGAATTGGGAAGGGGGAAGGTCTTTGAATGACGCTGAACTTGAACTGGTTCACTTTCCTTTTATGGTTTTACCATATGTAAATAATACTAGGCGAATGTATGCAACAGAAACTGAATTTGGAGAGTAGAAGAGTGAGCAGAAATGCTCACCACATAAAGATCATCACAGTAACTCCTTAGCTCCAGGCTATAGTTGCTGTACAGGTATATGGTCATCTTTTTATCTGCTTTTGTTAGTGAGTTTTTTTGTTTTTCAACATCCTGGAAAATCCAATTCTTCATTTTTAAAATGCCATGACTAATAAAGAGGTTGTCTGGGACAAACCTATCTGCTTGAAAGCCTCTGTACAAACAACAAACAGCAAATATCAAAAAATATTTTTAGCATATACTTTAATGCCTCATTAAGCTTAGCATCTAATCAAAGGTTATATGTTCATGTTGCAGAGTAGACCTGCTCCGTAGCATTTTCCAGGGCAGGACCTCTTAAAAGCAGATGACTAGGGCTGAGCCCTGGTGGCGTAATGGTTGTGTGCGGGACTGCGGCCCACTGGGATGGAGGTTCAATTCTAGCAGTGGGGCTGGGCCTCCTACTCCCATCGCCGGAGAGCAGTGATGCCCCCCCCCCCCCAAAAAAAAAAAAGCAGATGACCAGGCCTCTCTTCAAGGCATCTCTTGGCTTCAGCACTGCCACTCTTCACGCTCGTGGCCATGCACTTCATCATTTTCATCACTCAGGGCTTCTGACCAAGTACTATGAGAAAGAAAGTAATGTGATATTCTGTCCTAATATTTATAGCTTTATGAACAAATCCTAGCTGAAAACGAAAAGCTGAAAGCACAGCTGCATGATACAAACATGGAACTCACAGATCTTAAATTGCAGTTGGAAAAGGCCACCCAGGTTTGTAACTCTTTTCTTTGTTTCACTAAAAGTAATGAGTATCACTTATTTTTCAAATTGCATTGTCATTTTCTTTAATGTTAGTGCTAACAAAAAATTTGGTAATTAATATTAGCCTATTTGTAGATAACTTACTGATTTCCTCGTGCCCTTTGTTTTTTCTGCAGTAGACAAAAAAAAAAAAAAAATAGAGCCTTACAGTGAAAGTTGATATGTAGAAAAGTACTAGCAGTATCTATATAAAATCTTATAGCCAAAAATTTTATTTATTTTTGTTTGCTTAAGTGATATACCAGTACTGTAGGAAGACATTAAAAAATCTTTATTGGGCGTTATACAGACATGATATTGTTCCATAGTTCACTCACATCAAGCAGTAATTGTACAATTGCAACCACCATCAGTTTCAATAACATTATCTTTCTTCTTAAACTCCTTGATATCATCTCCCCTTTATCCTTCTCCCTCCGCCCCATTGTCCTCCTTTGTCCCCCTTCCCCAGGAACCCTTATTCTACTTGTTATCTCTATAGGCTCATCAACCCTGGGTTTCATCTACCTCAAAACAGAAAAACATGTAACAAAAATTTGAGGGGTATCCACAATGACAAAATACATCCGAGATAACCCCCAATATGAAAACACACAGAGAGAGAGAGAGAGAGAGAGAGAGAAAAGCACACCAGGCAGGGGATCAAGCGACAAGGTTTTAGTCATTCATGTTATGTTGACCATCATTTTGATTTCCTAGAGTCATCTCTCCAATACTCTGTTGCTAACCAGTTTATGCCCACCCCTCCATTATGTGTAGAGGGAAGTCATCAAAGGCTTATTTCCTGTGTCGATCTCACAAATGTGTCTTGGACTTCCACTGTCATCCATAACCTTCTGAAAACCAGAATCTCATAGTTGAGGCTCTGATACTATTCGCTCCTTCATCTTTGAATTATATGATTGACAATCTGAGTCACTGATGTTGGTATACTTCTTCCATGTGGACTTAGTTGACATCTCACTTTGATGGCTGATTGTTTGGAAACAAGCCTTTAAGAACCCAGACACTAGTCTGTTTGCCCACCAGGAATCTAATTTCTTTCACCACACTCGGCCAAAATACCATATCTTCTGTGTACCCATCCTGAGGGTGAATATCAAGCAGGACCATGATGTAAGAGCTAAATTGCTCTTAAATTGGAGCTAGAATTTAGTGCAAACCCCAAATCCAAAAGACAGTTTTTAATTATGACTCCTTTTATCTTAATGTTCTCTACTTGACCTATATAATAGCCTAAAATAGGTGATTTTTGATAATTTGTGCATAGGCTATGCAGAACAATTGTTTTCCAAGCTCATTTTTCATTGAACCCTGATGGTGGCAGATGATAGTAATAGGCATATCCACCACTACCACCCAAAAGTTGCACCAAATTTGGGATTTTAAAAAATGGGAAATTATATATTTTATATCTTGAAGGTTTTTTTTAAAGACTATGAGGTAGCCACCTTTTTTTTTTTTTTTTTTTTTTTTTT
>PVJH01020440.1:0-40691 GCA_004026705.1 Nesogale talazaci | reverse complement strand
TATATTCAAAAGACAGTGCTGATTGACCCCATACCACATTAGGTTATGCTTTCTGCACTATAATATAGAGTAGAAAAATGAATGATCCTCGAATTCAATTATATGTACACAACGTGACTTAAGTGATTCCTTCCTCTTTCCCCCCAAAAGCAGGGTCTCTGTGACATAAGATAGGTGCTACAAAAAAACCAAGACTTTAGACTTTGTCGGAATCGACATATGAAAGATATACAATATCCTTCATAGGCCATACCAGAAAGATCGCTTTGGGATCCCAAACTGATGGAGTCGAGGAAAGGAACTGAAACGCTCCCTTGAACCGAAGACTGAAAGGCTCACGTGGGTGATGGACAGATGTCCATGGCGTGATGGATGTGAAGTGGGGAGTCACTGAATTTGGGATGGAGGTTTTCCTGTGTTTTATTTTGTCATTGTTGTTGGGGACCAGTTTTCATATGTTTGTCTTCATATGAAATCCAGCATGAGTAAATCTATAGAGACAGTAACTGGATTTTAGGTAGAGATTACAGGTAAGGAGGAAAAAAGTTTTTTTAGGGTCATGTCAGAGGATATTAGAAGAGGGCATGGGGAGCCGATAATAGCAAATACAAGAATAAATGACATGTCCTAAAATTGATGAGTTGATGATTATACCTCCTTTAAACTATTTAAACCTTTGAGTTGTATGCTATATGGATTATATAACAATATATAGCATTGTCTTTGTTTTTCAAAGTTGGATTTCATTGTAATCTCTGCCTGAACAACCAAAGGTTAAAGTTTCTAGCAGGTAGAAAGGAAGTAATGGAAACTCTGATTCAGGAGAAGAGAAATCAGATAGAGTCCACCGATCACACTGAACATGAGACCAGCCAGCAGACAGGATCGGTCCCCTTTGTCCAAATGTGTGTTGGATGCAGATACCTGTGTCCTTTCATAAAAGAGGATGAAGGATCAGTGACTTGAAAGGTCAAAGAGTGCAAATTTGACTTTTTGCATCACGAGGAGAATCATTTGTGGACAGAGTATGTAAGAAGAGAAAGCTAGTTTCACTGTTTTGTGTGCGTTCTGCTGGGCAAGCCATGCACAAAAGCCTAGGCTTCTTTAGATTCAAGGCATTCAGAACTAGAGAGGGGTCACTCCTTAAGCTTGGCAATGCATCATCTTGAAAAAGACTGTCACTATCATTTCTCCCCTGTGTCATCCCAGTGGATTTATGATTAGATTATTTATAGAGATAGAAAAGGCTAGAGGCACATGGTAATTTTGACCACGGCGATGAACCTGAAAGTGGGCCGTGTGCACCCGCGCAGTATAGTTGTGGCAGGGTCTGGAGATCCGCCTTTGTGGAGATTGCCGCCCACAGCCCCAAACCAAAAACCCATGGTGCAGCTCCACTTTAGAACAAAGGAGCGTATCAGGAGTCGGAATACATTCCACGGCAATCAGTGTGGTTGTGATTTTGGTTTCTAAACATATACGGAGGGGGTTTTAAGAAGTTCCATGATCCTTTCTTTCTTTTTTGTTTAAACGTTATCTGTCCCTGATAGAAACATGCTGATTGACTGATACTCGGAAGCTCAAATTCACTGCCATCGAGTCAACTCCGGCTCACAGAAACTGTCCAGGGGAGAGTGGAACTGGTCCTGTGAGTTTCCAAGACTGCCACTCATCCTGGAGTGGAGAGGCCTTCGGTGGGCCAGGATGATGCTTGATGACCTAAAGACTTGGACGCTAAGGCTCTACATGTTCTAAAGGGAGCCCCATCCCAGAAAGAAGATTGCCCTTTCCCCAAATAAATAAAAAAGCAAAACGAAAGCTAAGTTCTTTCTATAGGACGGGTCTAAAAACAACCTTGGGTCAATTGCTGTTATTTCAATCAATGTCTTAGCCATAGTTCCACATTTATATGTAGACTATCCATAGCTTGCTCAGCCTTAAAACACATGTCCACCTAAACAAAAGTTGCATTTTTTCCCCATTTAATCTGTGAAAAAAGGAAGGCTGGCTCTGTTTGTTGTGGTCTTTCAGGACCTCTTTAATAGCTGTCGATCAAAATCAGAATCATAAGGCATATACGGTCAAGCTCATCCTCAGAGCACTGAGAAAAGATGCCTCTTTAAAGTATCATTGTTACTAACTTATCCACAGAGAAAATCATAAGCATAGGCCATCCCACAAATTATGCTATCAATATCTTTGATGACACACCTAAAGAGTCCTATAAAACATCTAGACTATAGCTTTGTGGCAGAATCCTCATGCCAAATGATATATTACATAAACCTCAACACAAAGAAATAAATGTGCTCTGATAAGGTGAGTTCAGCACAAAGGTATGAACATTCAGGGGAGGGGGGTTGGGGAGCAAGAGAATGCTTATGGTTATGGGGGGGTATAAGGACCACTTCTCCAGGACACTCCTTGAAAACCATGTATGTAAAACATACTTCTCAGTTCCAGACATACCAGACACTGAGTCACCCTGCTAGGTCAGGGGGTCCCAATACATGAGATGATTTTTTTCACAGAATGATTCTCCAGGGAACAGATCACCAGGCTCTTTTCCCACCATCTCTGAGTAAATCCAAACTGCCCACCTTCAGGGCTGTAGCCCATTGTAAACCACTTGAGCCAGTGAGGGTCAATGTGTCTGTATCTGTATCTTTGTCTCTATCTACAAAAAATCCAAATTGAGTCAGATGCTCTTCGATATGCTTTTTGCAATGCTCTATGATTCCATGAGGTAGTGTACTCACAAGAAATCATATAAAACAAACATGCAAAGGATAACTGAAATAGCTATCATAATAGCTCATACTGAACAAACCTGTATCTTCCCAGAACAAAGTAAATGAGGGCTTGGTTATTGCCACTTCGGGAATCTTATTTACATATTTATTTATTTATTACATACTGAGATTAAAAGCCAAGTGAAATGTTAACCAGAGAAACTTGTTCTCACAATAAAAATAGTATTGATCTCTGGAAATAAAATAGTATTTCAGGGTAAGAAGATGTTAAGTTATGGAAGCAGCTGAATTCAAATGACATCGCTGCCATAAACACAAAATTAGGTCATTTTCATTCCAACCCCATTGTAGTCTGCAGGGACTGAACTTAAAATCAGCCATTTTAATTCAGATGTAATACTTAGTCTACAGAAAGCAGAGTGATAACCATCCTGTCTTTGTTTAAAAGATCTGAAACAGAAGGGATATTTCCTGTAGTAGAATACATTACAAAAGCTCTAAATTTATGTTGAAAGACCCATTCAGTATTGCAGTAATGTGCAAATCTGTGGCTGTAATTTTTTTACACTTAGCAAAATCCTCTCCTTTCCCTAGCAAAAAAAAAAAAAAAAATGAAGAAAAAGAATAAACAAAAAAATCAATAGTTCCATAAGAGACATCCAGGTAACATCACTTTATTTATCGAAGCATGAAGCATTAATAATTAGCTGTTGGTCAGGGACACAGAGTAAGCAATTCTCCCCTACAAGACATCTTCTGTCAAGATGTCACCCGGAAATAATACTTTACATTATAGGAAGGCGCTTCAGTTCCCCACAGTGCACCTAATAACCATAAACTCTGCCAGAGTTTCAATACCTGCCATGATCAGAGCATCCAGCACCTGGGCAGTCTGTGTGTGTGTGTGTGTGTGTGTGTGTGTGTGTGTGTGTGTGTGTTCTGCACCACACCCATTTTTGCCATGAATACAGCGACTACTAATGCCATTTACTTTCTGAGGCCCTCCAGTCACGGGTTGTCTGTCCTCGCACCCAGGGCTCTCCAGGCTAAAGGACAGAAGGCAATGACGCAGAAGAGGATAGAGAGGGAGATTTTCTCTCGGAATCCTGCTTCTTTCCCAATTCATTGGGCAACCAGTTCCAACCTCTCAGCAGTTTTTTAAAACTCGCTGTCTTTGTATTGAGATACCAGGAGAACTAAGTCGACGTCTGTCGTGGACTTTGATGTTCTCTCCTAATTTCAAATGACGAAATGTCCACTGAAATGAGCATTCTCAATTTCCTTTAAATACAACATGAAATGTGAACAACTAGGCATAAGCATGGAGAGCGATCGCCTGAGCTGCAGTCCTTACTAGCTAAGAGATCCAGGACAAACCAACTAACTCTTCTGAGCTCCAGCTTCCTCATCTGTAAAAATGATATAAAAATAAATTATTGCATACTTCAAAATATCCCTGCAACTGTACACCATACAATCTGGTTATTTATTACACTACTGGGTAGATATCCTAAAGAGCTGAAAACTTATTTTCATTCAAAAGCTTGTGTATGAATGCTTATGAAAATTTTATTTGCAGGACTGAGCCCTGGGGGATAGTGGTCCTACTGGATTGGAGGTTCAAATCCAGCAGCACTCTCTAGGAGCAAGGTTGGGCCTCCTACTCCCATCACCAGGAGACAAAACTGGAAACCACCTAGTACCTATCCACGGGTTGTTGGTTAAATAAAGTGTGGCATCTCATACTATGGAATACCATTTTATAATTAAAAGAGGGGGTGGGGTTTTGCTATTTAAAACAATCTGCAGGAATTTCCAAAACTTAAACTTAGCCCAAACAATCTAATCTCAAATGTTTACTTACGGTAGGATTTCATTTGTATAACATGATTGAATTGATGAAAGTATAAAACTCGAAAACTCACTGTTATCAAGTTGATTGTGATTCACAGCAACCCTAAAGGACTGATGGAAGTCCCCCTCTGGGTTTCCAAGACTCACTTTGTACAAGACTAGAAAGCTCTGTCTTTCTCCCTCAGAGGAACTGGTAGTTTGGTACAGCTGATCATGCAGCCCAACCACCACGATTAAAGAAACTGCTTAATGCATAATATATTTTTTTATTTTTTATTTTTTTAATGCATAATATTTTAAAAAGGGAAACAACCCACATGACCATCAGTGGAGCAAGATGAAAACAAATTGTGGTACATGAATACAATAAAGTACTACTACACACACATACAGAAAGCAAGGTTCTTTGATGGGTGGGAAACAGAGGGAGAATCGCTTACTGCAGAGTAGACACTTGTTCCTTTCCTTTTGGTGATGGGAAAATGTAAATAAAGACACAAGGAAGAATGAGAGGCATGGCAAATGCTCTAATGTCACTATGAAGCATATAGTTTTGCAACAAAAGTAAATACAACCAAAAATATGTGCACAATAAAGTGGGTAAATGGTGATGCATAAATGCGTATAGAAAGGCATAGGTAGGTAAATGCCTCTATGTGTGTAAATGTATCTGTAGGTATGTGTGTGTATATATTCTTGAGTGTGTGGGTATATATATATTCTTGAGTGTGTATTGTGTGTATATTCACATATATAACAAGCCACAAAGGGAGCACAGTTACAGAGGTTTCCTACACCTATCCAAACATTTTGAGGGGATTTATGGGCTCAATAACCTAGGATCATAGTCCGTGTGTGTGTGTGTGTGTGTGTGTGTGTGTGTGAACATTCCTCTGTATTCAAGGATGGTGAGCAGCAGTGCTCAACCTGCGGATCGCAACCCTTTTGGGGGTCAAATGACACTTTTACAGAGGTTTCCAGATTCATAGCTGTAGCACAATCACAGTTATGAAGCAGCAACAAAAATAATTTTGTGGTTGGGGCTCACCACGTCATGAGGAACTGTATTAAAGTGTCACGGCATTGGGAAGGTTGAGAACCACTGATTTAAAGTCCTGGAAGCTTGCATTAACTATCTAGATGGGGTGCAACTATTGGTCTCTACTAAAATGCAGCAAGGCAATAACGAGGAACCCAGTCTATGAGATTAATAGTCTGTGCAAATTACGCCTTGTCAAAGAAGTAGATTAGTGGCTTCCAAGGATTCAAGAGAAGGTGGGAGCAGGAGTAAATGGTTATGGTTATAAAGGGTAACACATTGATCATTGTGAAGACAGAAATGTTTATATCTTGGCATTTCTATATCAATGCCAATGTTCTGGTTGGGATGTTGGCTATAGTTTTGCAAGATATTACCATGGGGAGAGTATAGGTAATGAGTATGGGGGTTCTCTCTGTGTTACATTTATAACTGCAGGAGAATCTACAATTGTATCAAAATAAAAGATTTACTTGAAAAATAATACACACTTCAGAATATAATTGTATGTATCAAATGATAGATGGAAAGCAGCAATTAAATAATCATTAAATCCTAAATGGAACAATGCCTAGCACAGTCAGTTCTTGGCAATAATAGAAGCTCACTAAATGCTAATTTATGTCCCCAGAGGAAATTTTCCTTGGGTAGGATGGGCCTTCAGTGGATTTTTGTTTGTGGAACAAATGAAAATATGACAAGATACAAGAAGCTTGATCATAATACAAATGTTTCTTGGCCCATTTGTTTTGTTGTTGTTGTTGGGTAAATCTAGACTTTGGGGGAAATTTGTAGTATTTCCCTTAGTTGTTGGGTACCATCAAGCTGATTCTGACAGAATAACATTGCCCCATGTGATTTTCTATGCCACAAACTCTATGGAGGCAAATTTCTAGGTCTTTCTCCCCTGGGGTTTCTGGGTAGGTTCATACCATCACATTTTGGTGAGTCGCTGAGCAAGTGTATGTATGTATGTATGTATGTGTGTGTGTATGTATGTATGTATGTGTGTATATGTGTGTGTATGTATGTATGTATTATGTATACCTGTCGCACTTCTAATCGGTGTCAGTCCATATTCCCGGGGCAAAAGCGTGCAATTCAAACTCAGAGCCGTCCAATCACTTCAGACTCACGGGGACCCCACAGAGCCGGGTAGAACGGTCCCTTTGGGTTTCTGAGACTGTTGCTCTTTTGAACTGCTGGCCTCGCACGTAGCATCTCAAGGTGCAACCATTCCTCCACCAAAGACAGAACCAAACTCACTGCCATGGAGTCAGCGATGAGTCACAGCACCCTCTACGGGTTTCTGAGCTGGGGACTGTCTCCAGGAATAGAAAGCCCAGTCTTTCTTCTGGATGCTGCTGGTGGTTTTGAACAGCCGACCATGCTGACTGCAGCTCAAGGAGTAACGACTGTGCCACGAAATCCCCTCTCTACTCTACCAAGTACCTCAAAACGTCTTCGCCAAAAGATGGGGAGGGTCTAGCTTGTGTGATCGAAGGATTGTAAATCAGACATGAAATCAGAGGAGGGAAAGACACCAGTGCTAAATTCTAAACACCTCGTCTGTAGCACACGATCGATGATCGTGGAACCCCAAATCCATTGTCAGGATCCCTACATGGATTAAGTCCCTGGTGAATCCCCCAGGCCCATATACGAGGAACATGAACAGCCCTAACGCCAGACAAAGAGTGTTAGAAAATGGATTTCAGCAGCTGGGCTTAAGCTAGAATATAACACCTTGTCATTTGATCTCCCTGTCGTTGCTGGGTCCTTGTTTGTTGCTTGCCTTACGTTCTATGTTTCTCAGAGTAGGGAAAGCAGGACGGGTGGATTTATGAACACAGTAGCTGGACTAATGATTGCCTGGGAGCATGAAGGAGACTATGGGAGCTGAAGAGTCAAGATCAATGGACACAAGAAGGAAGAAGAGGCTCCAAAGTTGAACGTGAAAATGATTGTACCCCTCTTCTTGATATGATTAAACCATTGCATTGAATGATGTTCATTATACCTCAATTAAAAATTAAAGATGGAGGCTTGGCCCCACCAACAGTATTACAGAATAAGGGCCTGGTGGCATGCTTTTGTCAAAATTACAGCCAAGAAAACCCTACCGGGCCATTCTCCTCTAATGCCGAAGGCTGCCGTGAGGCTGAATTGACTCACAGGCAACAAACGACAGGTGACAACAAAGAACAGAAATGGAAAGGATGCACTAGTGTTATGCATTCAAGAGTTCACAGCTAATTAAGAAAGAGAAAACCCTATACATGAAGAGTCAAAAAACGAGTTAAGTGAAGACTAGATCATTTGTGTCACAAGTACAGGAGGGCAGGAAAAGGTGCTGTATAGTCTCGTGTATAAGCTGAGTTTTCCAGCACATTTTTTAATGCGGTTTATGTGGTAAAATTAGGTGCCTTGGCAGATATTCGGGTCGGCTTATACTCGAGTATATATGGCACGTTGAAGCAGAATGAAGGCTCCACACCATACCTAGGAGATGAGTTGGCACCTGAAGTATCTCCAGAATCGGAGGTACTCTACTGATGCTGCAAAGCAATCTCACCTTCTACTCCCTATCGCATGGATTAGATTTCTTGAAACTCCTGGTTGCAAACACATGCTTACACACAAATGCACACGTAGAATAAGTAACCCCGTCCTAGTATGGCGTCAAAGACACCAGACAGAATTTTTGGCGGCACCACCACCGCCATCACTACCCTTTCCTACAGGTCCCTGTGTCATAATGGACATTCACCCTGCAACGTCTCCATGTTACATTATGGCCTGAAAACATCCACATCCCGTGTAGGCTTTTTTCTTGCCAGCATGAATAGGATAAGGGTACCTTTACTTCAGTGATCACAACTTGGAGATTTACTTGGGCGCTGAACCGCGTGCTTTCCTAATGACACGACACTGTACAATTGCCATCTTGCTACCAGCCTTCCAGCTGGCGTTTCTGTAAGCTCCTGCTCCCGAGTCCCTGTAAGTGGGCAGGAATAAAGGTCACAATCCCACAGCGAAGTTCCCTGGATGGTTCCTGTGCCTTTCAAATGAATCCTTTTTTTGACTGACTGCAACATCAGAATGGTGCTGTCGCCTCATCAGGTGAGTTCCTGGCAGAGAGATGCATCCGCCTCACAGTAATTGGAAGTTCTTGTCACCGGCGACCAGCATTCCATTTCTCTGTGGATGTCTTGTGTGCTACACAGGAGGTCTGGCAGGTATACGGACCTCTGAGTGCCGATGTTCCCAATTGACTTCCCTTGCCTAGTTTTGGACGGCAAAGCAATTATGGCTGAAAACCAGTTTGCAACATGAGCTCATCCATATTCAGTTCTTTTCACGTCAGGCACATCTTGCCCAGAAGAAATAAAAAAATAAAATGAGACCGAGTTGGGAAATCCAGATTTGTTCCCATATTTTGATACCCTGATTGTCTAAATGTTTACTTGTGGATAATCCACATTTGCTCCACATCAAAATAAATATTCAAAAGACACAGTTCCAGAAAACTAAAGGGTATTTCTATTTTAAGTAAAAGAAAAAAAAAGTACACCCACAATTATCCAGAAATCACACCAATAAATCTGGACAGTCTGCATTAGTTGACAGTCTAAATGATAGAGAATTTTGAAAATACCTGATTTTAATGATCTCAAGTCTGGCACATCATTGTGAGTTGGGAACGACTGTAAGACCTGGGACCTATACAAACTGGCTAAGGCTCAATTAGGTTTGCCAAGAAGGCAGGGAGGGTCCTCTCGTCGTTTCTGGGAGTGTTTCAAACTACACGAGGTTCTTTCCTCACTGAAGACGTTGCCGCCAGGTGCTGTTCAGTTGGCTCTGACTCTAGCAACTCGGTGTTCAGCAGAACAAAACACAGCCCTGTCCTATGCCAGTCTCACAATTATTGTTATTTTGATACCCCCTGGTTGCAGTCACTGTGCCAATTCATCTCATTGAACATCTTCCTCTTTTTCACTTCCTTTCCGTTTTACCAAGCATACTGTCCTTGTCTATGGACTGGCCTCTCCCATCCACATGTCCACAGGACAGGAGAAGAAGTCTTGCCACGGTTGCCATGAAAGAGCATTGTGGCTGTGCTTCTTCCAAGACAGCTTTATCTGTTTGTTTGGCAGTCCACGGTGTTTTCAATATCCTTCGTCAACACCATAATTCTTCTGTTGTGTCTTTCTTATTCAATGAAGGCATCAGAGTTATCGTATCACACAGATCTGCTAACCCACTCAGATCCTGTGTAAAAAAACTCTGAATGTCACAAATCGGGGATAAAAATTTTGAGATTTTCCCAATTTGATTTTCAGGGGAACACTGTCTAAGACTGCCATTAATTTTTTTTTTTTAGTTTTTTTAGGCATCACTGCCCTCTGGTGTTGGGAGTAGGAGGCCCAGCCTTTGCTCTTGTGAGCTGGAATTGAACCTCCGTCCCGATGGGCCGCAGTCCTGCGCACAACCACTACGCCACCGGGGCTCAGCCTGACTGCCATTAATTGACTCATGAGATTACGTCAACTTCTATGTTCTTCATATTTATATAAGAAAAAACTGACATGAACCAAGATTCAAAAGGTTCAAAAGGAGAGAGAAGTCAGGTACCCCTCTCTCATTCCTGCACTGTTGCAATGCCATATATTTTGCAGTGGCTGCAGAGACACTACATATGTTGTCTCCTGTGTATTTTTCTGTTGGGTTATTGAATATTTTTATGATGATGATGATGATGATGATGATTATAGCTGTAGAAGCTCATTATTCACTACAGCAAGGATTGGCAACTTGTTCTGTACGGAGGCAGATAGTAAATAGTTTGGGCTTTGTCACATGGTCTATGTTGTGACGACTCAACGCTGTCACCATAGGGTGATCTCTCTAGGATACACGCCTCATTTTTGTCTGCCTTCGACAAGTCCAGTCAAGACAGTGGCTTCTAAGGGGATCTGCTGGGTCAGTGAAAATTAAGACAGAGAGGTCAGCCGAGAAGATTATTAGAACTGCTTTAGAGTCTATAAGGGGGTGATCTTGATAGAGTTTCCTCAAAGGACATGGGGTAATCATCAGGACTTAATAGAAGAAATTTTAGGCAACTTGAAAACTGCATCACTGAGAAAAAGGTCAGGAAAGTTGTGCCAAGGAATCCACCACTCCCCAAAATTCTGACATAGTATTTGCAGCATTGGGCTTGAAGAAAGGCTTATTAACAACCTGAAAAAAGCAGATGATACAAAATTAAGGTGGACTCAAAGCACTTGCTGACAACGATCAAGGACTACTACAACCTTCAGTATGGATTACAATCCAATCTAAAGGAAACCCAAACCCTCACAACTGGGCAGTATCTTTTTTGCTTGCTTGTTTTGGGGGGCATCACTGCCCTCTGGTGGTGGGAGTAGGAGGCCCAGCCTTGCTACTGGATTTGAACCTCCAACCCAGTGGGCCGCAGTCCCGCGCACAACCACGACGCCACCGGGGCTCAGCCCTGGAAGGCGGTATCATGATAAATACAGAATCAACATTGTCAAGGATTTTTTCTGGCTTGGGTCCACAATCAATGCTCCCAGAAACAATAGTCAAGAGCTCAAGCAAGGCATGCCATTGAGTAAATCTGCACGCAGCCTCCTTCAAGTGTTGAAAAGCAATGACACAAGTTTGAGGATGAAGACGTGCTTGAACCCTAGCCATGGTATTTCCCATCGTTTCATATGCATGTGAAGGCTGGACATGAAGAAGGAAGAGAAATGAATGCAGTTGAATTATGGTGCTGGTAAAGAATACTGAAAGTATGGTGGGTTGCCATAAGAACAAACCTGCCTTGGAGGAAGCAGAGCCAGAATGCTCCAGAGAGACACAGGTGGCCAGACTTTGCCTCATGTAGTCTGGGCATATTGTCAGGAGACACCAATTCCTGAAGAAGAGCATCACACTTGGTAACGTAAAGGAGCAGAGAGAAAGAGGAAGGCCCTCACAGCAGGACGAATTGGTCGTGTTGGACGGCTCAGGAACAATGGTGGGGATGAGCCAGGACCAGACAGGGATTGGCTCTGCTGTACACAGGGTTCCAATAGATCGGAACTGCCTCACTGACATCTCACAACAACAGCAGCAACAATCTTGATAATACACCTGCTAATTCTTTGAGGGTATGAGGGAGTGACCTGTGAGAACTGTATTGAGAAACCTCATTCCATGCACTTTACAGCCTTGGTCTAGCCTCAGAAGGTTTCTTTTTGTTCCCCACACTCAAAGAAAACATTCAAGGAGACACTACTGAATCCCTCCAAATTGTTAAGACTGTCATCTTGACAGGGTATACATCGAAAAGAAGAGAATTCTTCAGTGAAGCGCTAGATAAGAGAGAAACAATGCCTTCAGTAATGTTCAGGTCTACATGGTGGATATGTTAAGAAATAACCCTTCAAATTTTTATATATATATATATATATATATATATATATATTGGCATCACTGCTCTCCGACGGTGGGAGGAGGCCCAGCCCCTCTGCTGGAATTGAACCTCCGTCCCAGTGGGCCGCAGTCCCGCGCACAACCACTACGCCACCGAGGCTCAGCCCAAATTTTGATATTTTTGTTTAGTAAAAATTTCTGACATTCTGTAGGTATACTTTTTTACTTACCCTAGTACTTACAAAGAGGACAACCATAAGCCAACCATAAGAAATTCAGATTGAACATAGATTTTGCCTTACATTGAACCCGCTCGTGCCACTACCAAGAGTCTACTACTGTTAAGTGGCTTTCCAAACATATCTTAATTAGTGAGACTTATGTCTTCATATTAATTTTTGAAAACATAGCCCTGATGGCGCTGTGATGTAAGCACTGGACTGGCAACGGCATGCACGGTCTGTGATTAAACCCAACAGCCGCTCCATGGAAAGCAGTTATAGAGCCTCTGGAAGCCTCCGCAGAGTCTCAGCCATAGGAAGCGATCTGATGGCAGGGGCGCATTTCTTTAACAACAACAACAAATCCTCTAGGAAAGGTGGGATATAAAATAGCGTGAAGACTTGTCTGAAGTAGAAGGAGCACTAGCTCCTAAGTAACTACCGGCCTCTTTTCAGACTCATGGTTTAGAGACCTCCAAAATCACTTCTCTGCACTTCCACGAAGAGCTTTTGAGGTTGGAAGAGTTCCATATCATCCATCTAAAAATTCCAAGAAGTTTACATCCTATCAGGTTCTAAGCCAGAGTGACTTCCCTACCCTGATCAGGACTTTCCACTGGGAGTGATGCTGTGACATCTGCCGACGTTCTGGGGGCATCAGTCAGTGTTTCTAGGTCCAACCCCATCTTTGTTCTTGGATGGTTTTTATCCAGGGTCTAAAGGATCTTAGGCTTAGTTTACAGCAAAATTAGTTTCTGCCCTTTCCAAATGAAAACAAATATCTTTAGGGATTTTTGTGAGTGAGGTCAGAGGGAAAATAAAACACTTCCAATGAAAATAAGCCAGGCTGGGCTTTTCTCTTAGGGGGAAAAAAATCAATAGTCATATCTCTACTGTAGTTTATTATTTTTAAGTCACAATTAGCTTTGCTTACTTTACTCAGTAAAGAAAAGCAGAGACATATTTATTGGCAAAGGAACAGAGCACTGATTCTGTAGATTCAGTAAGGATTTGCATACTAAGTAATAGTAATAGTGACGGGACATAGGGGCTTGAAATAGCTCAGCTGAGTTATGCAAATAATTCTTGATATTGTAGGAAGTTGCTATGGAGCAGAACAATTCTATTGAGGTAAGATGTGTGAGCGTGAACATATATTCTTTATATGTTCACTTGGATATAAACATAGGTTTATGCAGACCCATACCTACTTCATCTCATTACAAATATGTCTTACGAGAGCTCACATATGTGTCAGTCCAAAGTGGCCATGGTAAACATAGGTTCTAGGGAGAAACACAACTGAAAATTAAGCCTAGCAGCTATGAGGATCTCAGGTAGCCTTCGAAATGTGGACATAATCCTGGTAATATTCCTCAAAGTAGTAACTGATATTTATAAACTGGTTAGAAACCTCCAATATAATTGAGTCCATATATTTTACAAAGCGTACATTGCACAGAGTACCATGCAGGGTCAAAAAAAGCTAGAGGTAATTGGTGGCAGTTTAGTTGAGTCACAACTAAAGGGTAGTTAGGAGATGAGATCACTCAAAGGCAGCACACTGTAAAAGAGGCAAAACAAAGCCATAGAGAGAGATTCTGACAATGAAGTCATGTTGGAAGGCAAGCAGGGTCACAGTTTCACAGGCTGTTTGGCAATTACTTTTATGGTATTCCAAAGACAGATGAGGTCTGAGAGTTCCAATCACAAGAAAAGCGAGTGGCTGGGCACAAATATTTTCCAACTATGGAAAAATAACCTAATACTGAATGGATCAACACCATCGTCTTAGTTTATATTATAGTTAATAGCAAAATGATCTGTGACTATACAGAATGAAGTTAGAGATTTCTTCGAGGTAGTTACATTGCATTATTCTCCCTGGTATTCTTTGCTTTCGGCCAAGATTTAGCTAACACTATCGACACTAGCCCTCTTTCCATGCCTTCTTCTAAATCTCACTTGAATTTAGAGCAGTTCCTGTCAATGTACTATTGCAGCCTTTTTTTGGAAACATTTTCACTATTATTTTTCACGAGTGATATAAATGACATGGCTCTATCATGTCTGCATCCTGCTAAAACCAAACCATACTCACTGCCATCCAGTCCATGCCAACTCCTACTGATCCTTTAGAACAGGGTCAAACTGTCCCTGTGAGTTTTCAAGACTGAAATTCTTTACTTGAATAGAAAGCTCCATCGTTCTTCTACAGAGAAGCTGGAGGTTTCAAACCTCTGGCCTTGAGGATCACAGCCCAATGTTTAACCATTACATCACAAGGGCTCCTCTGCATCCTGTTGGATAACCTCTATTTAGATTGGGCTCAGATATAGATCCCTGACAGACAGTTGAAATATCCAGGCAGATGCCCCACAATTATCTTAGTAAATATGAATGAGTACTTGCAGCATTGCATGTGTTTGTTGAAGCGTCCCAACTGGTAATCAATCAGTTACTGGAGTCTTGGGTTTAGTTTGTTGGTTGTTGTTTTTGCCAATGTCATCAATGCAGCTTGAACTTCTCCCATTTGTACTCTTCATTCATGATCATATGCTACTTCCTGACATAGCAGAATGCTGACGAATTCTTTTGGGGGCCTGCTACTCTGTTTATTTCTCCCATCGTCTTTTGATGATTCCTCCAGGTCTTTGCAGATTTCATTGGAATATTTTGCCACCTTGAGTCACTCTTAGAAAATTTCTTTTCAGTGAATTTATGTCATCATTCCTCCCTGGTGCTTCACCTATTTTACATTCAAAGCAAATTTCAGGGTCTCTGCTGAGATCTAGTTTGGTCTTTTCATATATGATATCCTTGTTGTCATCAGAGAATCAATCTGGTCTTTGGCCATCAGTGGTTAGTGCATACATTCTTTTCTTGAGGTGGTTTCTAAACTCAGGTGAGATATGCTTAAGTTTGGCTTGTTGCTTTGGTATCACAATACCACTCAGAATATTATAACAGAAATGAAGTGGAAGAAAATGTACTTAACTCCATGCTAGAGATTTAAAGAATGTGAAAATAGGTATTAAAATTTGGGGCATTGTAACATAGTATTACAATGTTACAGCATAGTTCTAAATAGATGGCGAGTAGCAACTGAGACTTTAAAAGCTTGCATGCATGAGTTCTAAATCAGATCCTTCTGGTGTGGTGTATGACAGCTTTTATATTCTTGAAAGAGAGAGAATCTCATGTGCTGGCTGTGCATAGTATATGGCCTGGGTTCCCAGGGGTTGAATACAACGAGGTACAGAATGTCCATTTAGTTCCAAAATACCAAGCGTGTTCACCCATTAGTGGTCTAGAGACTTAGTATTGACCATTTCCCAATGGCACGCTGCTCTGCCTGATTTACTCATCCACCAAAGCTTAGGTGACTTTTCTGGGACACACATGCTCTCCACCCCACCACTTCTTGGCGTGGGTTTCCAGTAAGGCTCATTAATCAAGAATCCATTAATTTGATGTGAGCATAGAATACTGTTATATGGCAGGTACTGGTTGGTCTTTTCCCTCTCTCGACATCATGTGAAAGTGACCAGTTGAGGTAGATCTCCCCTGTCAGAGTACAAATAAGGACGGTGGCATAGTGGTTGTGCGCGGGACTGCGGCCCAATGGGACGGAGGTTCAATTCCAGCAGTGGGGCTGGGCCTCCTACTCCCACCACCAGAGAGCAGTGATGCCCCCCCACAAAAAAAAAGTACAAATAAGGGGTGATGTATGATTCATGAGCACTAGGCAGGCATCCTACCTCACTGCTTGGAAAGCTGGAATAGAAGATTAGATGACTTGAGAATAGGAATCTGCCTTATTCTTGGTGTTTATTTTTAAAGAAGTGCTCTAAACTATTGGTCCTTTTATAATGGCTAATTTCATTCAGCATAATGGCTTCTGAGTCCATCCATATCATGAAGTGTTTTAGGATTTCATCACTGCTTTTCAGGGATGCATAGTATTCCACTGTGTGTATGTACCAGAGTGTGCCTAACCATTCTTCTATTGATAAGTATCTGAGCTCTTTCCAGCTTGCTAGTGTTGTGAGTTGTGTGATCCAAGGATTGTAAATAATAAAATCCAAACATGGAGGAGAGAATGATAATAAATATTAAATTCTGAACACCTGTTTACAGAGGGTGTGGATGGCACTGAAAACCCAAAACCTATTTAAAGGATTTCCCATGGGAACAAAGATAGAAAAGGCCTTGCTACCAGACAGAGTAAGTACATTATAGGGTGATGTAGTAGCAGGTAATGGTGGTATTCAACCTGTCATACAGGTCACAGCCTGAGGGTGACTCCTTGTGGGCATGACCTTCTCATAAGGAGGGCTCAGGGAATCTTCTCCCCTCTCTTGGCCTTTACATTCTTGCTGGCTGACCTGGATTGCTGCCAGAGTCCTGGAGACACTATCACTGCCATTGGATCCACACAATATACTCTGCACCGACCAACCTGTGATCTTCCTGCAGTCTGCACCATTGTTTGGGGCTGCATGAGTCTAAAGAAGGACTTATGTACTTGAGTTGGACTGGACTGGGATGTTTTCCTGATATATCATTACTTCTTGATATAAAGCTCTTTCTTACACATATATGAGTTTCATTGGGCTTGTGTCTCTAAGTCAACCGAGCCTAACACAGGTGGATTACTGTATTTGTAGTTGGGTAGAAATGTCACACCTTGTCATTGTCCTTGATGTGCCTCTTGAATCAATGTATAATTGTTCCTGTTTTGTTTTTGATTGAGGTTTTTCGTAGTGTTCATTGTGTCATAAATGTTGGGCTGTTTGTTTGTATTCTATCCTGATTTTGTATGATTTTGCATAAAACCCAGATTAGGTAACTCTATAGCGATAACAACTGGCTCAACAGATTCAATGGGACATGACAGGGGAGGCTGGTAGGAAATGGGGAACTGACAATAACAAGTACAAGGAAAAAGAAATGGCCTGGAATCAATTGCAGTAATGATTGCACAACTCGTCAGAATGTGAATGAACCATGGAAATGTATGAGATATGAACTGTGTGTCAGTGAATTTGTTAAAAAAACAAACTAATTTTTTTTTAAGTTGAAGAAAACTCATAATGAGAAAAGGTGGTCTACAAAGATCAGAAAATCCATACAATGGAAATAAAACTCAACTCCTGAAAGAATATTTGTGAAAATTTTCTATGAGTCGTCAGTGATCTGACAAAAATAATAAGCATTTACAAAACAATAAAATTTAAAAATTGAATCGAATTTTTTAAGTATGTGCATGTGGCTACCTAACTACCATCTAAGGCGTAATTACTGGTTTCTCTCTATCTAGAGGAAAGGAAATTGAAGATGATGAAAGCAATTGGTCCAATGGATAAATGGGTCAGGGCAATTCAGCCTCCATGACTCTGAGACCAGAACTAGATGGTGGTCAGCTACCATTAGGAACTGTGAAAGGACCACATTAGAAAGTCCTGAGAAGTCTGGGAGAAAAATATAGACCAAAACTAAAAGTCAGAAACTAGACAAGTCTTCCTAATCAAGAAGAGGCTAGTGAGACTCTTGGGACCATGATCTGCAGGTATAGAAAGGAACTCACTCCCAGGCGCACTTTTCAGTCAAACAACAACCACATCTATTCCTTACCATAATAAATTTCAGATCAAAAGGATATTATTTGCCAAGAGATGAGGTTCAGAAGACAGAAAGAATCAGAAAAGAAGACAGTGTCAAAATGGTAAACCCAGAGAGGTCATGGGATCATTGATACTATGTTGTGGAGATTGCCATCAATGACCTGGGGGAATTGTGCGTGAATCATTGGATGAAAAATATATTTGCTCTATAAACCTTCACCCGATTCATAATAAAATATTAAAAACAAAACAAAACAAAAATTTCTTGGCCTTGAAGCCTCACAGTTTATTTATGTCAAACTACTTATAGTTCATGACCACTGACCAGGAATGTGACAGATTCACATTTTCTCGGTTTTTTTTGATACAAATGTGAATTTGGGCTTAAAATGTCTCTGACTCAATGTCTTACTTCCCTCATACTGAATGTTCCAATAAAGCTAACACTAAGCTTGAGTGGGAGTTGGCCCAATAATTCCAAAGCCTAGCCCCAATGACAATGACAACTTGAGTCTAACCACTTGGGATCGATCCCTCTGACTATTAAAAGCTTCATCCTGGGTTGGTGTGGAATCAGCAGTTTTATGCAATAGCTAGGTGGCAGGGTGACAACGATAGAATAGCAGCAGCCTGCTGGGGACCCTCATCCCCCCAGCAAGCATCTGTATACCTTTGCCAGCATTAGTCATTGGACTCCTCTTTTGTAGTGTCTGGAACCTGGGTGCTCATGGCAGTCACCGAATCTGGTGTCCATGTGAGCATGCAGAGTGTAGGGATTCAGAGTCTGGCCTGCCAATCTGGAGATAGCCAATGAGACCTCTGTGTGGGCCTGGCCTTCTCCTGTGAATTCTGGAAAATGTGGTCATTCCTTCTTGCAGGCGGAGGCACTGTCTCTCTCCGCTCATTTCCTTGGAGGCTTTCTACTGACAACACTCTCTTGGAGACGTTGCACTGACAATACACAAGGCTGTCTCCCTGTGAGACGTCCCAGAGGAGAAGCCACATGGACCTACCCTGATGGAACCAGACCTCTGAAGCCAGAGGAGCCACTTGGAGGCTCCTGCCAGTGCTGAGATGCTTACCCCACCACTAAATCCAAAGGCATTCGAACCCTCTGACTTGTGATCATCTTGCATGTGGTGTCATTGCATGTGCTTTGTGAGTCTGAAGAAGCCTTTATAGACTGGTATTGGACATATATGCTAATATTGGACTTATGACCTTGGACAGGACTGGGTTGGGGTATTTTCTTAATGTACAGTTGCTCTTGCCTATAAAATTCTTTCTGATACACATATGAGTACTTATGAATTTGCTTCTCCAGTCTGCCCAGACCAACAGAGTGGTGCAAAAGCACACTTAGATAATAACTAAAATGTTGGGGCTTTAAACCCCCCAGAGGTACCTTGAAAGAAAGACCTGGCCAAAAAAAATTCAGCTGCTGAGAACCTTCTGGAGCACAACTTGGCTCGGACACACGGTGATGTTAAGTGCCAGAACTGAGTTGATGGGAGCTGTTTTTGTTTGTTTTGTATCTGCTTGCATTTAAGAGAGATTCTTCAACCCAAACATTTTGAAAACTCCTGCACTGCCTGATAGCTACATTTCTTTTTCCCCCCATTAATCATTTTTTGGGGTGCTTGTCCAACTCATATCACAGTTCTTGCATCCATCCATTGTATGTCAAGGGCCTGTGTGCCTTTGATGCCCTCATCAATCTCCAAACGCTTGCTTTCTACTTGAGCCTTCTTACATCTGTACGTTGTTGTTTGTTGTTGATGAGTCAGCCCTGACTCAGTGTGGCCCTTTGTACAACAGATGACAACGCTGCCTGGGCTTGTGGCATCTTTCCCATCGTTGGTCGGCCCAAGTCCCTGGTGGCAGCCAGAGTGGATTTTCTATGCCTTCCAATGTAGGGAGCACTATGTCTTTGTTTCCACAGGCTCATTTTCAGTAATACGTCTCCATGCCTTTTCCCTCATCAATCGTAGTCTGGACACATCACTGAAATCTTGCCACCACGGGTGACCCTGCTGGCATTGAATTTAAAATACCAGGGGCAGTGCTTCCAGCATCATAGCAATGGGCAAGCCACCACAGTACCACAAACTACAATTTGTAGTCTCAAAACAAAGCAAAATAAACCCTGCCACCATCAAGTGAATTCCTATTTACAATGGCCCTACTGGGCAGAGCAGAGCTGCCTGCCCTTCAAGTTCCTGAGTCTGCAAACCTTTATGGGAACAAACAATCTCACCTTTCTCCTTTGGCCCAACTAGTAAATTCACACTGCTGACCTCGCAGCTAGCAGCCTCCCGTGCAATCTGCTATGCCAGCAGGATTCCAGATTTGTACTCTACATGTCACTAGTCCGATATATGCTGCTTAGAATGTTGTGTGAAAACCATGCTATATGTTGCCTCGATGGCAAACAATTGGAAGACAAATATTGGCGTTCTTTTCCACACTGACAACAAATTGTTGAAGAAGGACATGGTAGTAACTACTTCCTTTATAAGAAATACTTAATATGCTGAGAGTAGAAATAGAGTCTTCAGATTATAGAAGTGAAAAATTTGGAATTCCTTCCCCACTCTATGTGAAAAAAACATATATAAACACTAAAAGACAAACTTCTGCATATGTTATGCTAAAAATACTATCTTTGTAGAGCTTCTAGTAGTAGGTTTGGGGTTAATTTTTTGGGGGGGGCATCATTGCTCTCCAGTGGTGGGAGTAGGAGGACCAGCCCCACTGCTGGAATTGAACCTCCATCCCAGTGGGCAGCAGTCCTGTGCACAACCATTACGCCACCAGGACTCAGTCCTTGGGTTAAATTTTTATGATTTCTTCTGTGAAAGGAAAACGTGTATGTATGTGTGCATGTGTGTACTGCACATGCATCTTCAAGGGGTTGGGCCCTTGCATTAGTGTACACACACAGCAAACACACACACACAGTTTGCCTAGTGGGTAAGTCGTCAATCATTATACACATGAAATAAGTACTCCTAAAGGTAAAGAAAAGAAAATATTTATAGTCAAAGGGGTCTTTATAATTCTTGGTTCTAGAATAGACTTATAGGGGTCATAAGCTTTTTAAAGGACTTCAGAAGGAGTTATACTCCGCTCAATATAGACTGACATAGACTCTCCATTAGGAAAAAAAAAAGTATGATCAAATGTAGATGCTTCCATCGTAATTTGTATTCCTAGATGAAACTACCAGTGAGAATTGTTATGATTTCTGGATTCACATCCGAGACCCTGTAGTACTTTCTCTAACCCCCTTCCCCCCCCCCCACTCTCCCCTCCCCAAAAAAGATTGGTTCTTTTTTCTTTTCTTTTTTTTTCCAATGATTTTAGTAGGAGATCTTACAGCTCTTATAACAATCCATACATCATTTGTATGAAGCACATTTGTGCACATGTTGCCATCTTCATTTCCAAATATTTTCTACTTGAGCCCTTGATATAAGCTCCTCTTTCCCCCTCCTTTTTTTTTTATATAAATCATTTTATTGGGGACTCCTACCACTGTCACCATGATCCATCCACACATTAATTGTATGCAGGCCACATTTACACACTAGTTGTCATCTTCACTCTCAAAACATCCTCCCTCCCCTTAGGCTCCCGGTACAGTCCTTTCATAGTGGAAGAAACTGAGGGTCAGAGAGGTTAAAGCGATGTGTCCTAAGTCAGACACCCGAGAAGCGGCCCTTTGCAGATGTGAGAGCAAGCTCATTGAATCCCAAAGCGCATGCTCTTCTAACTGCAGCGGAGTGCTGAGGCAGACTTTCTATATGTGTGCCCTGGAATGCACAGCTAAGAAGAAAATGTGTTTCCCTCCAAACTCTATCCCGATGTGGAACAGCCTTTGCATTCTGACATCCTCTAGGACTGATTAATATTTATAAGATGCTTCTCTGAATTCCCCGATACACATGAAATATTATAGAAATGGGAGGAAGTAAAGACTAGAAACAAATTACTATAAGGAAAACTGAGAGGTGGGGGATTCATGGGGAGGTTACCTGAGTATAATAATAATCAAGAGTTATAGGGTCTGGATGTCTATAAAACTTAACTGAAAAATAAGGCAAGAAAAAAATAATTAAAAATAAAAGAAAATTAGGGCAAGAGGGTACATGGAAATGTCAAGAAATCTATCCTCCAAACTATAACACATTGAATGCAATAATTTGCTCTTGGTGGGGAGTTTCCAGACATCTACCCATAGGTGAGGATCTAGCACGATTGATGAACCAATTCTTGAAACAGACACCTTAGTTAAAGTCAAGTTCAACATGTTTCTCCCCTCCTCTCTCCCACCCACCCATCCACACACAAAATTAACGTCGCCTTCACAAATCAAGGAGAAGCGGGAGTGGACAGTGAAAAGTGTTGGGCTTGGTGTTTCGAACCCCGCAGGAGCTCCTCAGGAAAAAGCCCTACCTGCTCTCATGAAGAGGGCAGCCGAAGAAATCCTACGGGGCAGTTTTACTTTGCCACGTGACGGGAACATTAGTCAGAATTGACTGGATGGTCATCAGTCCCTAGTGTGTGCTATTTTATTTGCCCCCTTCCTCTCTTCACTGTCGAGTTAGTCCCTAACCCTCGAGATGTAAGCCTAAGACTCACTTCTCTTTCAAGGTCTCCTTGACCTCATTCTAGGTTTCATGCCCTCTTTGACTCTCCCATTAACGTCTTGAGCACCTATTTCTCTGCTATCTCTACTACTGGGCTTGTGTGTTCCTTGAGATTTTCCAAGATCTGTCTAGTGCATCGAATAAATATATCCTGGGAGATAAACGAAGAATCAAATGTCCCAAAAGGCCAAAAACAATTTCCAGAACACAGTAAAGAATTTGGGTCTATTTTTTCCCCCAGCTCTTCTGTCCGTTCTTCCCCTTACCACATAAGCACAAAGACACAGAAAATTACACAGAAGCATTTTGAACTTGACTAAAGGCACAGTGCGTGCTATCTTCTCTGGGGCAAACGCTGTAGCCACTACATCTCATGTCAAAAGTAGGTAAAAGGGAATCAAGAAATCAAGAATTTCTCATAACCCCACATGACTGTACGTACTGCCAGAGTCTGGTCATATGTGAATGTCATTCCAGTCAATAGTTGCACCAAGCACATACTGATCAATAAAGCACCAAAAGCACACATGCTGGAACCATATCACGGGTATTTGGAAAAGTCCATCGAGTCAAATTTAACTACTATACACATGTAAAATGTATTGTGGGATGGAAAGGGCACTAGGAAAACAAGATGATTCTTTTACTATGCAGAGTGGCTCAATAGCGCATAGGTGTGGCCTGCAGTCTCTGGACACACCTCTTCCCCACCCCTCCAAACAAACAAGAAAAGATACAAGAAATAAACAAACACATTCTCCTGCACAAGGTGAAGATTCAGTGCCGACTTAGAGCAAAATACTGGGATGATAATTTGATAAATGCTGTTTACCTTAAAAATGTGATTAAGCAGCATTTATAATGAACACGCTTAGACAATGATGAATAATGTATCGTATATGTAGTAAAGAATAATAAAAAAGTAATTGTCTGAGGGGGTGGTTTTTACCCTGGCAGTTCCCAAAGCTATGACTGAGTTTTTTTTCCCCCACAGAACATTGGAGTCAATGCTCTACCAGAAGGAAAAATGTGAACACTGAGTGTGCCCTGCCTGGATAATGATTCCTAGCGGAGATTTCTGGGTGTCAAGGAAAATAATCTGCCTCAACAGTCACACTGAGGAATGCTGATGCTTAGACCAGGTTCAGTGTATCTGCTGCAGAAATCTCAGCTGAGGGCAGAACTGCTGGGCCTGCTTTTAATCCAGATCTCAGTGCGCTCTCCAGCTTCCTCCACGTGTACTGAAGCAAATGAAAGAAAACACGCCACAAAATATATGCTCCAATTTTCTTCTCTTTCTATAGCTCTACAAATAATTAAATACTGACACAGTTGTATTGATTCACAGTGTATTTTCTTAAATGAGAGGGAGTTCATTGTGCAATAAAAATTCATTACTTGCGTTTGATTTTCTCTGTAAATTATAAAGATTTATGATTCAATTTATCAGAAATAGCTGAAAGAAGTTCATGTCCACCAAACATCAAAATAACATGTTCTGGATGAGTACATAAGTATTCATACTACAGTGCACATAGAACCAGATCCCTATTTTACTTTCAGAGAAATATGCAGAAAAAAACTAACATTAGTTAATCACAATGCCAATGTAAAGAATCTCATAAAAGCAGGCATAATGAGTTGGGTACTTCAAGGTCAAACTAACTCAGAGATTATTCAGGCTCTGGCTCATGCTTGGCAGAGAAGCCAAGTTCACAGGTCACTGAGGGAAAAAAGTCATGTAAATTAATTTCCAGGCTTCTACACCAAGCACATAATTGTATGCTATAGAACTCTTATCCTGAACAAAATTGCAGAACAGGAGTAATGAGGCCCCTTGTGGAGTCCAAAATGTACACAACAAATTGAGTCAATAAATAAATGCATTTTTAACAACTAAAACAGGGAAAATGAAAATTACTGTAAAGCATTAAAGATAGCATTGCAATACTGAACAGCAAATTTATTGCTAAATGGCGAATTTTTATTAAAACAAGAAAATCAACAAAATGACTACTATCTCTTTTTGAATATTATTCTGAAGCTTCTGACATATACCTATGAGTCAGAATCAATTTGATGATAGTAGGTTTGGTTTCTACTAAGAAAAATGCAAATGGTGTTTACTTAATAGATGATAAGGTTATATACCTTGAAAATCCAATCCTATCTTTAAAAAAATTGAATAAGACAATTTTGTAAGTGATATAGATGCAAAACAAAAACACAGAAAACACCCCTAAATAGATGATCCTTAGACTTAAATAAGCAGCCAGAGGCTAAAATGAAAAATATTTTGCACAGTTACAATAAGAATCATATGATATGTAGGATAAATTTAACAACAAAAAAGTAAATCCTATATGAAGAAAATTAAATGCAAACTGTTGAGCAAGATAAAGACAAACAGATAAACACGTCTCTAAAAATGAGGCCTACTATATTAAACAGTACAGGTTTAATTTTATATATCCCGAGCAGAACCAGTGCTGTTTGTTGTTTTCTGTAATTGGGTTAAGTAATTTTAAGTATCATATGTAATAATCCTCATAAAGAAAAACAGTTCAGAAAATTGCAAAAAAGTAGAGATGCGGGAATGGAATTGTCTTGGCAGATACTGAAAGCCACACACAAAATAGACATAAATAGATTATAAATAGGAGTGCGTGTTACCACAAGAGTAGAAAAGTTAAACAGTAGAAAACTTAAATCACATCATAGATGCCATTTTAGTGCACCAATCAGCTCCTGAGATCCCTGCCATATGTACTCAGTGGCTCCCCACTCCTAGGGAGAAGAAATACATCTAAATGCTTCAGTAGTTAAATTAGCACTTAAACGTTGCCAAGTAAACACTGGTTTCACACCAAGGTAAAATACAACAATTTTCAGGTAAAGGAAATAATAGATAAAGAGACAAATTCAAGTAGAAGTTGATGGTTAACATCAATTAGCAATATAATAGAACAGATAATTAATCTGCTCATATAAGCAAAGGCAGTTCTTCTCATAATGCATAGAGATTAGGGTCGTGGATTACAGAACTGGGTTCTTTTCATCTCAAAATTTAAGATGAGAGGTTACTTCTAAACACACAGTTGTGTGGAATTTGTATTTTTCTGCTATGAAGAGGACTGTAAAAAAGCTGAAGTAGTATATATGGTATCTCGTCAAGTAGGTTCAGGCCAACACATGCCAAAAAAATGTCGGACAGAGAGAAGTAAAAAGAAATAGAGGAAAGAACTAAGAGGCAAAGGGCATTTCTAGAGGTCTAAATATAGGCATGTACATACTTAGATATATTTTATATGATGGGAAAATATGAATAGTGCATATATGAATAGGTTTAGTATTAAGGTAGCAGATGGACATTGGGTCTCTACTCAAGTACTTCCTCAATGCAAGAATACTTTGCTCTATTAAATTGGCATTTCATGATGCTCACCTTCCGGACATGATCACTGAAGACAAATGGATGCATAAGCAAATCTGGTGAAGAAAGCTGATGGTAACCAAATATCAAAAGATATAGTGTCTGGGGTCTTAAAGGCTTGAGGATAAACAAGTAGCCATCTAGCTCAGAAGCAACAAAGTCCATATGGAAGAAGCACACCAGCCTGTGTGATCAAGAGGTGTTGTGGGATCAGGTAGCAGGCATCAAAGAACAAAAAAAATCACATCATTGTGAATGAGGGGGAGTGCAGATTAAGGACCCAAAGCTTATCTGTAGGCAACTGGACATCCCCTTACCGAAGTATTGCAGAGAGGAGATGAACTAGTTAGGGTGTAGTGTATTAACAATAAAACACAGAACGTTCCTCTAGTTCTTCAATGCTTCCTCCCCGCTTCCCCCCACCCCCCAAATCTACTTTACAAATCTGGCTAGACCAGAGGATGTACACTGGTACAGATAGGAAATGGAAACACAGGGAATCCAGGACAGATGAACCCTTCAAGACCAGTGGTAAGAGTGGCGATACTGGAAAGGTAGAGAGAAAGTTGGGTAGAAAGGGGAAACCAATTACAAGGATATACATATAACCTCTTATCTAGGAGATGGACAACAGAAAACTGGGTGAAGGGAGACGTTGGATGGTGTAAGACATGACAGAATAATAATTTATAAATTATCAAAGGTTCATGAGGAAGGGAGGTGAGGAGGGGGGAGAAAAATGAGGAGCTGATACCAAGGGTTCAAATGGAAAGCAAATGTTTTGAGAATGATGATGGCAACAAATGTACAAATGTGCTTGACACAATGGATGGATGGATGGATGGATGGATGGATGGATGGATGGATGGATTGTGATAAGAGTTGTATGAGCCCGCAATAAAATAATTTAAAAACAGCAACAATGTTAGAGATTATTTTAGCTAATTATGACAACCTATTTTTTTCACACACAGCTACCAGAAAAACTAAAAGAAGGGAATCATCCACAGGAGCCTAGACAAAAGATGAGTGGGCAAGACTGGATGGTTTGCCATTCACTTGAATAGCCAACGACAATTTACTTGGAGAAATCATCTTAATGACAGCTGTGGAAAGAAGCTGGTGCATGGACCTAGAGAGGTGGTTCTAAGTATGAAGTCTAAGATGCAGGAGGAAATCACAAAATGCAAGATAAAGGCCAGATATGAGGAAGATCGGGAGTTAGTGGGGATGGAGACAACAAACTGGGTCTTATGAACAGTTCAGAATTAAAACTGTGGACACCAAAGAGTTGTTGGAGGATTTCTGCCATATTGTAGCCAGCTGCATGGGGTGCATTTATGTGATTATGCAGGGACATATATAAACAAGCCGAAAGGCAACAAACGGTGAAAGGGTTTGGAGTCTTAAAAGGAGCCAGGCAAGATTAATGTTGCAACTAAACATTCACTATCAAATTACATTTCAAAATTGTCCCTCACTGAGCAACAATTTAGGATTATTTGGAATGGACCCATGTAGGAAAATGCTATGAATCATTAGGATAACTTATTGGTGCTAACAGAATGGGCACATTCAGGGGCATAGAAGAACCTTGACTGAAGGAGTACAAAATTATGAGTGAAAATGATGACAAATGCAGTTCTTTGGAAGGATTAGATTTCAGGTAAGTGGAGCCATTATGACTTTCTTCACCCATATGACTAAGGAGTCCCACAGGAATTAGTCAACCATCTAACACTAACTATTCATCTAAAAGAAAGGTACTCTCAGAAGCTTTACCTTCAAATGATGTGATAAGATTAACAAGGGTCACAATACCTTTTCAAATCGAGTCCTCGCTTAGATACTTGTCTTTGACACTGGAAAAACTTAGCAAGTAAATGGAAAATTATAAAACGAATTTCTTCCATAAAAGTACCAAAAAAACCACCCCCAAAATCAGCAAGCACAATGAAATTGTATCCCTGCCTGTCATACATGATGCCTATTATGTTAGATGTTTCATTTCTCATATTTCTTTAGATGATGAAAAGACACATAGGCTTCTAAGAAAACGATACATCATTTCCAAACTGCACACGCTCTGAAACAACAAACTGATCTTAGTAATCATTTTGGAAACTGTATGTTCAAAAAAATGTGAAAGAAATTAGAAGCAAGAGCATTCCAAAAATAAATGACCTGCTAAATCAGATAGGCAGATTTGAATTTTTTCATCAGATACTGCTGGCACGATCACAAACTTTTAAAGTCTCAGATGATTCGGTTAAATCTAACTCATCATCTTTCTTATAAAAAGTCCAGCTCTAATGAACTCCATAATGATCTGGATAAAACACATTTAATTAGATTATAAACTGCAACATAAAACAGCTGCACCATGCCTTTAAACATTTTCCTCTCTGAAGATCAGAGAACTAAAAAGGGGTTATAAAACAGCTCGTTCTCTTTTTAAAAAAAAAAAAAAGGGGGGGGGGGAAGAGCCATTAGGCACAACTAAAGTCCCAGACAACTTTTAACAAGGGAAATCCAAGTTGGCCGTATTCTGAGAGTGCACACACAGACTCTGAGGATGGTGTCTGGTGACCTACATCAATGGCATGGCATGTGATTAGACAACTGGGGAATCCATGATGTCCTCTGTGATAACTGATAGTATAGGACATGTTTTCTGCTTTATGGTGTGTAGATAAATAGATGAGAAAAACTCTAAGCTAATGAAATGCATTTCAGAGAGAATCCTAACATGACTTTCTACTAATAAATTACACTCTAAGAGCTTGAGATGCTGCAGTAAAGATCTACCTATTTATCCATGGACTTACATAATTTATACCTTTTCGTGGGTGGTGGTTGGGGTAATAGGTGGTGGGTAAAAGGTATGCAACAATTACTAAGCATTTCTTTTCAATACCTCCGTAGTTCCTAGAGACTGTCTTGATACCAGTGGTTAAGAGTAAGCAGGCCACTTCAGAATCCCAGTTCCAACATTTAGCAGCTGTGTGACTCTCAAAAGTAACAACCACGTTGGGTTGCAATGACACCATTTAAATAAAATGAGAGCAGTATGTACTTCATAAAGTAATGATGGGGATTGGTGCAAATTAGCACTCTGTACTTTGCCTGAATTAAAAGAAGTATTTAATACATTAAGACACATCCAAAGAGATAAGACATTTAAGAGAAATTGACCTCAGCTTCATAGGCTGAAAGATTCAAGATGTCAAATCTTCTCCAAATGATTTATGCTTTATACCAATCCACTCAAAATACTAGTCTTTTTTTTTTTTTAAGGCCAATGCCTAGAGCACTTGGGATTTTTTTTTCTTTCTTTTTTTTTTTTGGGGGGGGGGGGGAGCATCACTGCTCTCTGGTGGTGGGAGTAGGAGGTCCAGCCCCACTGCTGGAATTGAACCTCCGTCCCAGTGGGCCGCAGTTCCGTGCACAACCACTACGCCACCGGGGCTCAGCCCACTAGTCTTTTTTTTTTAAGAGAAAGAAACTGACCAACCATTTCTAAATTATTCAAATGACCTGGAAGAGCAAATTAAGTGTGCTGTTTTGTTAAAGGTTAGCATGCACAAATACTACCTGTTAAAAATTTGGGATAATAAAGAAGGGATTATATTGGAAAAGGATAGATAAAATATTGAAATGCTCAGATGATTTCAACAAAGGTGCCAAGGCAATTCAATGGGCAATGGAAAGGCTCTTCACAAACAGAACAATCAGCTTATATAGTATGAAAAACAATGAACATCAACCTTTCTCTGCTGCTTTTTGTTAAAATGAATTTAAAATGGATTCTAAAACTAAATACAAAAGATAAACCATAGAAGTCCTAGATGAAAATATTTATAACCTATTAGAAACAAATATTTCTTAAATAGCATATAAGAATCTGACCACCCCCCCCCCAAAAAAAAGAATCATGACCCCCCTTTTTTTTTTTAAAGATAACTAAACTTAATAAAATGTTTGGCTCTTCAAAAGACCTCATAAAGAAAACAAAAACATGAATCAGGTAGGGAGAAAAGGTTTGCTATACATATCTGAGGAAGGAAATGTGTGCACCTGTAGTAGTCATATAATCGTGTCAATATTAAGAGGGAAGAGGAGGAATCTAGTCTGTCAATTGGGTCATAGTGAGGCCTTTGTGTGGGCATAGGCTTCTCCTGAGAATTCTGGGAAATTCAGTCTTCCTTCCTTGGAGATTGGAGACACCACTCTCTCTCTTTTCACTCCCTTGGAGATGCTTTACTGACAAGACATGGCACTATGCTGATAGACTCCATGTTTTGGGGAGCTGGAGAATCCAAAGGGTCTACCCTGATGCAGCCCTGTATGCTGGAGAAGCCATGTGGAGACCCCTGCCAGTGCTGAGATGCTTACTAAGCCACTGGATTCACAAGCCTTCCCACCCACAGGCCTGTGATCTTCCTGTCATTGCATGTGCTTCACGAGGACGAAGAGGACTGTATACATTGGTATCAGACAAATGGGCTAATACCACACTTATCTGGATCTGAACTGGGCTGAGATGTTTTCTCAAAATTCAATTACTCTTGTATATAAACCTCTTTCTTATATACATGAATGTTTATTAATTCGTTTCTCTAGCTAACTCGGACTAAACACAGCATTTTAAGTACAAAACTCTTAAAACTCAAGAATATGAAGAAAATCTAAGATATGCAAGAATAATTGAACAGATATTTCTTAAAAGAAAATATGCTAATGGAAAAAAAGTACAAGAAGCTAATTAACATCATTGTCAATTAAGCAAATGCAAATTAAAACCCCCTTGAGATATTAGACAGACCCATTGGAAAGGCCAACATTTATAAAACGGACAAGTATTGGAGAGGGTGCAGAATAACTGGAACTCTCAAGTACTGCTAAGTGGGAACACAAAATCATACCACTACTTCAGAAAGTGGTTTGGTGGGATTTTTGTTGTTGTTTTGGTTTGGTTTTCAGAAGTTAGCAGCTACTGCCCACCCCACCTCAGCACAGTTTTATTGGCATATATGATTCACATATCATACAATTCAAAAGTTCAATCAATAGTTTCCCATAGAGTCTAACATAAAACCTAGTCATTCTTCTGTCATAATCTTAAGCTAAAAAATAAATATATATGCCTACACAAATATTGGTTCATAAATATTCACAGTACCTTTATTCACAATAAATGTTTGTTCACAGGTCAATGAATAAACAAAATGTCTATGTGTGTTTATACAATGGAACACTACTCCGCAAAAGAAAAAATTACTGATACCTCCAACCTGGATGAATCTCAAGGCTAAGATGCCAAATGAAATAAGGCAGAGATAAGAGTACAAATGAGGGCTGAGCCCTGGTGGCGTAGTGGTTGTGCGCGGGACTGCGGCCCACTGGGATGGAGGCTCAATTCCCGCTCACAGGAGCAAAGGTTGGGCCTGCTACTCCCACCACCAGGGCAGTGATGCCTAAAAAAAATAAAATATTAAAAAATTAAAAAAAAAAGAGTACAAACGAAATGGTTTCACTCGCAAAAGGCTGTACAGTGACAAAAACAAGATAATAGTAGCCAGAGGTTGGGGATGAAAAAAGGGTGGGTGAATAAAAAGGGCATGAGGAATCTTTTGAGAGTAATGGAAGTGTGTGTTTTGATTGTAGCTCTAGTTTCATATGTGTAGATGACTGTCAAAACTCATTCGATTAAATAGATTCATTTTATTGTGTGAAATTATTGCTCAATAAAGTTGATGAGGAAAACAGAGCAGCAAATTAGTAAGAATATAATTTATATTTCTCCCCTCTGCCTTCTTTCATTTCATGCTATGATGCCTACTAGTTTTCTTTTTGTGTGTGTAAATGGATAGGAGAAAAGCATTAGAAAGTAGTATAATTGATTCACTCAACAAATATTGGGAGGGGTGGGGTGGAAGGTGGTTGGGTTAATTCCTCATCACATTCATTCCAGGCCTGCCAGAATAGAATTGTATTGGAATGGTTTCCAATGATCGTGAACTCTTGGATGTAGTTCAGTCCTTTCTTCTGAGGTGCCTCTGGGTGGGCAAGAAGCTCCAACCTTCCAGCTAGCTGCCAAGCATTTTCATGCTAAGCAACACTCAGGGACTCCTAACAATACTTAAGAATCATTTGTTACCCTCAGTAACCTTAAATGCTAGCATTTTATGGGTGAAGAAACTAAGGCTTGGCATGGTGAAACACTGCACCTAAGTCACAGAACTTATTAGCTTTGAATTTTTATCCACTTTCCTTCTTCCAAAGTCAATGGACATGCGCATTGCAAATATTTTTTTCCTACCGTCATCTCACTGGCCCTAGCACTGTTGAGGAACAAAAGAACCTCCAATGTAAATGAATGGATGATGAGCTATAAACCCAAGACAATTGTGCATCGTCAAAACAAAATGCATGAGGAATAGACCCTTCTGTTCCCATGTAAAGGAGCCCTAGTGGGGAAGTGAGTTACACGTGGAGCTGCGCATCAGAAGGCCCATAAAAACTACCATCCTCCTCCATGGAAGAAAAGTGATTTACAGTCTCAGGAGCCCACCAGGGCATTTCTACACTGTCCTAAAGACTTTCCATGCATCAGAATTGACTCGATGCCATGAATTAGTTGATATTTAAGAACTCTTTGCAAAGGATTTCCTAAACTTTTGTCTTTTGCAGTTTCTCCTTATTCGGCTTCTTTCCCCAAAAGTTTAGCACAGAGGTTAAGAGAACAAAATCCAGGCTGAGCCCTGGTGGCCTAAGTGGTTGAGTGCGGAACAGCAGCCTGCAGGCTTGGCGGTTCAAATCCAGCGGCGGCTGGGTAACTCCCACGACTACCAGAGGCAGTGATGCCCCCCCCACACACACACACAAAAAGAGAGAGAGAGAACAGAATCCCTCTTCCATGGCCTGATCCTGGCTCTGTCTCAGGTGTGAGCTTTCCTCAGTGTCCACATCTTTAACATGGAGATCACAAAAGTTCTACCTTAGGGACCTTTGTGGGGACTAAAAAAAATAATGAATGTGAAATTCCTAATGCAAAGTTTGAGGCATAACAAAAATTCTAAATAGATGGTAGGCTTCCTTCTTCCAAAAACCACACCTAGGCACAGAAAGTAAATAGTTCCATGTAAAAATGACAACGACAAAGGCTGGCTGTTTAGGTCATAGTTTGGATTCATTGGAGTTTTCCTTTTATGCCTTTCTTTCCCACATGTCCACCCTTCTCCCCTAGGTATTACTGCTCTTCCGAAATTTTACATTAGAAATACATGATGGAAATACAAACATCTCCTTAAACTTAAGCAGCACATTATCTTATGGAAAAAAAAAAAAGTAAATGATTCATCATTCTTTGGCAGAATTGGGTCTTCTCTCTGCCTTCCTCTTTCTAGGGAAATAAAAGTTTTACTCTTTCACAAGAACTTGGAAGATTCCTTTTGAAAAACCAGCATGAGGAAGCTGGAGGAAATCTTTCCACAGCCAAGAATAACAGCTGGCAGCCTGGAGGGCCATATCAAAAAACATTTTGCTCTTCTCCAGAATTTGATGCGTAGCAGGCTCAGGAACATAAAATCGTTCTTACTGAACAATCAAAGCAAAATGAAATCCTTAGACATTTTCAAAACCAGACACTATAGCAAACGACCTTGATTACAATAATGTATGGATCATGTTTCACAGAGGTCACAAAGGTGCCCATTTGTCTATTGAAATCCACATCTCTAGTAAACTTCAAATGAGACAAAACGTAAATAAGGAAGGTCATTCACGATCACTGTGGGCAAAGCAGGTGCACAAGCAAAAGTGGCCAAGAAAGCTGATGGTGCCCGGCTATCATGGGATGTAGCGTCTGGGGCCCTGAAGGTTTGAAGATAAACAAGCAGCTATCTAACCTAGAAGCAACAAAGCCCATAATGAAGAAGCCCAGCAGCCTGGGTGGTCATGAGGTGTTGAGGGGGTCACCTATCAGGCATCAAAGAACAAAATATCATGCCATTGTGAAGAGGGGGAGTGCAGAGTGGGGACCCAAAGCCCATCTGTGGACAACTGGACATCCCCTCACAGAAGGCCCAAGGAGGGGAAGAAGCAGTTAGGGTGCACTGTAGCAACGAGGAAACATACAATGTTCCTCTAGTTCTTAAATACTTCCTACCCCCTATCTCTCCCCCCACCCCCCGCCCCCCATCACGATTCCATTTCTACCTTACAAATGTAGCTGGACCAGAGGATGTACACTGCTACAGATAGGAACTGGAAACACAGGAAATCCAAGCCAGAAGAATCTCCTAGGACCAGTGAGAAGGGCAATAATGGGAGGGTGGAGGGAAGGTGGGGTAGAAAGGGAAAAAAGATTGCAAGAATCTGCATATGGCCTCCTCCCTGAGGGATGAATAGTGGAGAAGTGGGTCAATCAGATGGTATAAGATATGACAAAATAATAATAAATTATAAATTATCATGGACTCAATGAGGAGGAGAGAGTGGGGAGGGAGGGAAGGAAAGGAGAGCAGATGCCAGGGGCTCAAGTAGAAAGTGTTTTGAGAACAATGAGGGAAACAAATGTACAAAAGTGCTTGACACAATGGATATATGTGTGGATTGTGATAAGAGTTGTACGAGCCCCCAATAAAATGAAGAAAAAAATAGAAAAAGAAGGTTGTAGATACTCGGGGTTTGTATTTGGGGGGGGGGCATCACTGCCCTCTGGTGGGAGTGGGAGGCCCAGCCTTGCTCCTGGAGAGCTGCTGCTGGATCTGAACCATCAAGCCAGTGGGTTGCAACCCCGCACTCAACCACTTCGCCACTGGAGCTCAGCCCCTCAGGGTGTGTATTTATCAGTGTCACATGACACATTAAGTTTCCCAAACCAGGAAATCAGGGAAAATAAAGTATAGTTCTTTAGAAGAAAAAAATTTTAAATCAAATTACCGCAAATATTTACTGTCATTCAAAATTATTAAAACAAAGTGATTTACCACTGTATAGTCCATGAACAGAGTAGAGAATTGACCAAAGAAGCATTTCTTTTTTGTTGTTGCTTGGTTGGCATTAAGACCCTCCAGTCAAATATTATGAGTGGATATGTTGATCTAATCTTTGTAATATCAGATTCTTACGAACTAAAATTAAGCACAATATAGAAGGGTACAGTGAAAAGCCTGTGTTATAGTGCTCCAGCCCATACATGCACACTTTCTTCCAAGCGAATGATACGATCAGTGGATGGCTGCAAACAAATTCTCTCAGCAACACATTTGGCTAATTCTCACAAGGGTTTTAAAAAAAATGTCCAATCACAACGGTGGCTTCTAAGGGGATCTGCAGAGCTGGTGAAAATAAAGACAGAAGGGCAAGGCAGAAGTCCTGGTGACTAGTAGGAAGAATTCTTAAAGTGGTCATCTTGATAGCTTTTCTCAAAGCATAGAGGCTGATCACAGGGGCTTAAAAAGAAGATGGGGGGGGGGCGACACTGCCCTCTGGTGGGAGTAGGAGGCTCAGCCTTGCTCCTAGAGAGCTGCTGCTGGATTTGAACCACCAAACCAGTGAGCCGCAGTCCCGCACACAACCACTACACCACCGGGGCTCAGCCCCAAAGATTGTTTATTTTTTTAATTGAAAACTTCACTGGTGAGAAAAAGGCAAAGAAATCGGCAGTATTTTTTTTTCATTATGACAATAATATTCCTATTCATTCTTCAAGAGCAGCAATGTTGTCTTGAAGAATTTCTTTGGGAAACCTTACTCACTCTATACGCTATGATCCTGGTTATGGCCTTTCAGACTTCTTTGTATCCCTCAAATTCAAGGAACATTTTAAAGGAACAAAACTTGATTTCCTCAGCAAAGGCAAAACTACCATTTTGGAACTCTTTGGAAAGAAGTTATCCAACCAAAAAAACAAAAACAAAAACAAAAACAAACAAACAAAAAAAACCCCCACTATCGTCCAGTCAATTCTGACACATAACAACCGTACGTAGGGTTTCCAGGGATGGAAAGCTTTACAGGCGCAGACAGTCTCAACTTGCTCCTCTGGGGGATTGAACCACTAACCTTGAAATTAGCTGTCTGATGCTTACCTGATAGAGCTACCAATGATCCTATTGGGAAAGGGGTAGAGAGATAGAAACACACTGCCCATAAAAGTGATTGTGGTGATTATTATACCATTTTTCTCGATGTGACTGAACTATTGAATTATATATATGTGAATTATATGCCAATAAAACTGGCATAAATAAATGAAATCTCAAAGACCAAAAAAGGGGGGGGGGATATATAAAGCTCGGTGGCAGATATGTGGAAGTATAAGAACTCCATATTTTTAATACTCATTTTATATTAGTTGCGGCAACACTCCTTTACTTACCCTTTATCTCAGAAGTAATCTTAGAGTGGTGGCTGTGAAAAGAAGGCAAGGGAAAAAAAATCCACTTTCCTTCTAAAACGTCTTCAACTTTTACAAGGAGCTTTGAAAGAAGGGCAAATAAGATATAATTATTCTACAGAACAATAACATTTCATTTTCTGGAACTCAATTAGGAAAGCTAATGAAGAAGAAATGTGTTCCTTGCTTCCAAAAGCCAACTTAAACTGGTAAGAGCCTAATTACTAGCAATATTTGCCAAGCAAAATCCATTTATGTCAGAACAGAAGTCCTTTACACATTAATATGAAAGATAAAATAAAACAATACAAAATATTTCATTTTAATTCACTGTAATGAATAGAGCTACTTCAGAGATGACTAAACATGGTGCTTTAGCAAAAAAAAAAAATCCTTCTTTTTCAAACCCTGTATACTGACAAGATCTAACAATTACATTTCATTTGGGGAAACTAATTTAAGAGAGGTATTTCCATAAGAGAACATAGCATAATGTTGGGTCCTACCCTAATTTAATCTTCACTCTGATTGTCTGTATTTAACTATGAAATGATATGGTATTCCTAAAGTTGCAAAATTATTTTTTCTAGATTACTGGAGATAGCTAGAATATAAAATGCTGAAAAGAAATTAAATAATTCTTATTTCTTTTAAAATACATTTCAATGGCTCTTCAGTTATTTCTCTTTGCATGTATCTTAGTTTCTCCTTAAAGCAGCCTTCATATTGATCCCGGCCTTCCTTTTCATCCCTAGCAGGATCCTGACTTTATGAAGTTACCCACCCTTATTAGAAATGAATGTTCCACGGGATACACTGAAAATAAAACACCTGTGTACATCGAAAGAATTCACCAAGAGAGTGATGAGAGCCCACAGATTGGGAAAACATCTTTAGCATTGACACATCAAACAAAGCCCTTATTACTAAAATCTACAGTATTCTGCTAACTTACAATAAGAAAAAAAAACAAAACAAAAATGAGTTGCCTACTGAGGAGGTGGGAAAAGGACCTAAACAGAAGTTTCACAGAGGCAGAAATCAGAATGGCCAATAAATATATCAGAAAATGCTCCTGATCATTATCCATAAGAGAAAAGCAAATTGAAACAACTAGGAGATATAATCTAACATCTCAAAGATAACACAATTCAGAAAGTCAATAACAAGCGTTGGAGGGGCTGTGGTGCAATAGGAACTCATGTCCACTGTGGTGGACCTGTAGGTATGTACAGCTATCGTAGAAATCAATTTGGTGATATTTAAAACATGGAAATTGAGCTACCATTTGTGTGTGGGCCTCACTGCCCTCTGGTGGTTGTGGGAGCCACCCAGTGCTGCTCCTGAGAGCCGCCGCTGGATTTGAACCACCAAGCCTGCGGGCCACAGTCCCACACTCAACCACTTATGCCACCGGGGCTCAGCCCTGAGCTACCATATGAACCAGCAAATCCCCTACTGGGCATATACTCAGAAGGGGCAAGAAACAAACCACGACCAGATATCTGTGCTCCAATATTCATGGCGACACAGGTCACAATTGCCAGGAGTTGGAAACAACCCAAATTTCCTTCAATGGATGAAGGGATTAAAAACTGTGGTATATATACACAATGGAGAACTACACCTCCTTAAAAGGCAGTAAGGAACGCATCACCGTACGGGAAGATTTGGAGGAAATTTTGCTGAGCATGGTAAGCCAAGCACAAAAGGACAAGTACAACATTTGACCGCTGAGGTAAGCTTAAAAATGCAAAAGGGGCATAGGAAAAAAGCTACTATATGCATACATTACAGGAGTGAAATCTAAGTACCATGGCAGGGGCAGCCCTAATTCAATGTTTATAGCAGCCAACTAAAAAGGAGGGGTAAAGGAAGTTTAAAAAAGGACATGGGTAGCTGGGAACCAGGGCGTTAACTCACCCAAGGGGAGAGTATTGCTTATATCTCTACAGCAGAGGGAGAGAGGGACCAAAACTCAACCTGGTGCACCAAGATGTGGATGCAACATACTGACTTGAAGTAGGGAACCAAATAGAGAGGGGGGAGGGCGTCTGATCAGAGCACAGAGCAGCAAATGCAGAGGGAAAGAGAGAGCATGGAACACATCCTGATCCTCCAAGCCTGGAGGATGATATTCTTGCTCAGAGCAGCCAGTGCACTGAGAGAACCATAAGGCCAGCCCGCCCCATGAGGCTCAACATCCTCACTAACCCATAGCACTACAGGGGGCAATGCTGGTCCCTGGGGAAAACCAAAAATAGACTTTGGGGCCTCAGCGTGGTACCCCTTCAGACTTGACCAGAAAACACTCCTAACGGTCAACAAATGATTTATCGGCTTTTCTTCTGCTGTCGTTTTTTTGTATTGTTTTGTTTCTCATCGTTGTCTCTGCATGTCTATCTAGATAAGACAGGTGGGGAAAGCAATCCAGAGGCGAAAACAAGGGGACTGATGGATCTGGGGTAGACATGGGAGAGGGGGAACCAGGGCAAAGGAAGTGGAGTGTCAAGAAACCCAGGGACAAGGGAACAACAAGCGATCTAAAACTGGTAGCAAAGAGGACATAGTATGCCTGGTGGAGCTTGATGAAGGGCAACGTTGCTGAGAGGAATTACTGAAACCAGAATGAAGGCAGAACACGAAAGTAGGACAAGAGGGAATTAAAAGGAAATAGAGAAAAGAATTAGGAGGCAAAGGACATGTGCAGATGTCTAAATCCAAGCATGTCCATAAATATATTTATATATGGTGATAAGGAAATAGACCTATGCACATAAATTTATATGTTGAGTACTAAGGTAGCTCTACTCAAGTACTCCCTCAAAGTAAGAACACTTTTTTCCTAATAACCCAGCATTCTGTGATGCTCACCCTCCCAACATGAGCAATGAGGACAAAATGGGTACATAAGCAAATGTGGTGAAGAAAACAAATGGTGCCCAGCTATGAAGGGATATAGCATCTGGGGCCTTAAAGACTTGAGGATAAACAAGTGGACATCTAGCTGACAAGCAACAAAGCAGACTAGCCTGTGTGATCACGAGGTGTCAATGGGATTAGATATCAGGCATCAAAGACCCAGGACAAAAACTCATATCGATGTGGATGGGGGGGGAGCATGGAGTAGAGACCCAAGGTCCAGCTGTAGACAACTGGACCTCCCTTACAGAGGGTTCACAAGGGAGAGACGAGCCAGTTAGGGAGCAGTGTAGCACCAACGAAACATAAAACTTTCCTCTAGTTCTTTAATGGTTCTTACCCCCTCCCCCTTACTGTCATGAACCCAATTCTACCTTATAAACCCTGCTAGACCAGAGCACATACACAGATACAGATAAGAGCTTGAAGCACAGGGAATCCAGGACAGTTAAGTCCCTCAGGGCCAATAATAAGAGTAGTGATGTCAGGAGGGGAAGGGGAAGATGGGGAGGGCAAGAGGGAACTGATCATAGTGATTTACATATAACCCTCTCCCAGGGGGATGGACAAAAGAAAAATGGGTGAATGGAGACAGTGATGGTGTAAGACATGAAAAAAATTTAAATAAATTATCAAGGGTGCATGAGGGAGGAAAGGTGGAGGAGGGGGGAAATGAGCTGATACCAAGGACTCAAGTAGAAAGAAAATGTTTTGAAAATGCTGATGGCAACATATGTACACATGTGCATGACCCAATGGATGGATGGACGGATTGTGATAAGAACTCTAAGAGTCCCCAATAAAATGATCTTTTTAAAAAAGAAATATTCCAAATGCTCAAGGAGACATGATTGTAAAATTAACAGGGAAAGATAGCTGCAACAGTGGGAAGGGTTATTTCTTGGGTCCTCAGGCAAATAAAGATGTGTGGATATACAAACTCTACAAGGAAGCTTTAAAAAGTTCCTAGAAAAAAAATTCATTACTTTTTAATTCCATTTTTACAAAACCTTTTTTAAGTCCACTTATACGTGATGTGGTAATCCACATCAAAGTCAAAAGGTGAGCAAAATATGTTGTTAGAAAAATACAAAAGGGGAAAAAACCTACAAAAACTGGAAAAAAACACAATGGGTTGAAAACTACAATCTTATCCATTTGTCATGAAACATGAATGGGCTCAATAGACTTGGTCTATTACAATGGCTTGAGAGTGTGGAGAGAACTACTAAACCAAAGAGAATTCTTATTTTTTATGGGAGCAAAATATATAATAATAGAATCTAAATATCTGAGTAGAATAGTTATTCTTCACCTACTTTATAAATTGGTTTTACTTGTCTG
>PVJH01020439.1:0-40662 GCA_004026705.1 Nesogale talazaci | reverse complement strand
TGAATGGATACATTGGATGGTGTAAGAAATGAATAATAATAATAATAATATTTAATATAATAACAAAGGTTCTTGGTGATTAGGCTGGGTGGTGCCAGTTGACGGAACCTGCCACCCTGGGCAGGGATAAAAGGGAGCTGATACCGAAGTATGCAAGAAGAAAGAAAATGTTTTTAAAATGATCGTGGCAAAAATGTACGATCATGTTTGATCTCATTGAACTATGGTTTGTGATATCTGTAGAGCTCCCAATAAAATGAAAAAAAAAACCCCTGATATTTAAAGGTACCTGGGCATTATGTATTGTGTGTCTGTTAAATTTGTTTTTGCAACCCCACTCCCTTGCTTCAGCATCTCCAAGGCAGCGTCTTATTGGAGAAGTGGCAGTTGAGTTCCGTTTTGGGGTTTCTCTGCCACTGGTAGACTGAGTCTCATTGCGGGTGTGCCGTCAGGACATGAGCACCAGCAGTGTCCCTCAGGAGTCTGGGCCCCACGCTCTCCAGGCCTGTCTTTGGAGCCCAGAGACAGCAGTACTGGCCAAGCAGAGCCCCCTTTCAGAAGCCTGGTTTTCAGCCTGACCCGTCCCTCCTCCAAATGTCCTAGTTAGTTAGTGGTTAGTGCGTGGGCTGCGACCTTCATGGCAGTGCAAAACCACCAGCACCTCTGCGGGAGACAGACTGGGTCTTCTGCTCCCATAAACAGCAGCAGTTTCAGGAACCCACCGTGGGGTCCCCATGAGTCAGCGTGGGCAGTGAGTTGAGCTGTCTCTTTGCGGACGCAGCTGCTAGATGCTGGCAACACCTCCTTGAACCTTACGTTTACTTCGGCATTTTCAATTCCTTGATACATGATGAAGATCATCTTCCCCTGTTCCACCAACTGGCGCCACTCAGGCTCAACCCTGATTGGAAGAACCAGAGTGACTTGGTAATAAACTGTATCCCAATCCCAGTCATGATTGCAGTGGGCCAGACGGAGCCTCCATCATGGGCAACGGCAATGACATTCAAGTGATAGGTTTATAGCTTCTTAAATTTGCACAAATTTAAAAAATGCTGTCTAGGTCTGAGAAGGGAACAGTGAAAGAGGAAACAGTCTCACCAGACATGGTTGGAGACATTTCAGAATTTTACAACGCTTAGGGGCTGAATCAGCATATGTTCCACTGTGACTATTCTTAATAACAACAAAAAGAAAAGGAATCATAAACAAATGACCCTTTTTGGGGAAAATTGTTTCTTGAGATAGACCACAGGCATACAATTTTTTTTCCTGCCCTTTGACCTCAGGCTTCTACTTCTGGGAATTTCTTCATGAAAAATAAAGTACATACGAGGATATTTGTGACAAGTATAATAGAGAGTGAGTGGGATGGCTACAGAGAGAACACAAGAATAAGGGGCAGGTGGCTAGTCTGGATACTCCATGGAGTATTGTGCAGCCATTACACTAATAAATTGTGATGCAATAAGGAACGTGCTTGGAAGTGAATAACTTAACAGTGGGCTGCTAACCTCAAGGTCAGCAGTTGAGGAAACCACCAGCTGCTGCATGCGCTAAGAAGTTTTCTACTCCTGCCGAGAGTTACGGTCTCCAAAACCCACAGGGCGGGCTGTCGTGAATCAACGTCGATTCCGCGGCAGTGAGTGTGGACTGAGTCCTTCACACGCTGCCCTTCATTCAGCCCTCACGATTCCCCTTCGTGTTGCAGAGCCAGGCCAGACCCAAATCACTGCCCTCATGTCAATTCCCATTCACGGCCATCCTGGGGACAACGTAGAACGGTCCCTTTGGATTTCTGAGACTTTAAATCTTGTTTTCTCCTTTTCCCAATAAATTTATTGGGGGCTCTTACAGCTCTAATAACATTCAATACATCCCTTGTATCAAGCATAGTTGTACACATGTTGCCATCTTCATTTCCAATTTTTTTTTTGGCATCACTGCCCTCTGGTGGTTGTGGGAGCTACCCAGCCTTGCTCCTGGAGAGCTGCTGCTGGATTTGGACCGCCACGCCCGAGGGCTGCAGTCCTGCACTCAAACACTATGCCACCGGGGTTCAGCCCATTTCCAAATATTTTCTACTTGAGCCCTTGGTATAAGCTCCTCTTTCCTGCTCCCTCCCTTCTTAAAAAATCATTTCCTTGGGCTTTTATTCTTTAAAAAATTTTATTAAAAGGTCATTTTACTAGGGGCTCTTACAGCTCTTATAATAATCCATACATCAATTATATCTAGCATATTCATAAATATGTTACCATCATTGTTTTCTAAACATTTACTTTCTTTTTATTTGTTTGTTTGTTTTTTTCCCTATGGCATCACTGCCCTGGTGGGAGTAGGCAGTAAACATTTACTTTCTATTGAGCCCTTGTTATCAGCTCTTTTTTTCTTCCTCATGACTCCTTGATAAATTACAAATTATTATTATTTTCATACATTACACTGACCGCTGTCTCTCTTCTCCCAGGGTTTCTGTTGTTTGTACCCTCAACCTCATGCTGTGTGTGTGTGTGTGTGTGTGCCTGTGGTGTGTGTTGATCAGTAGGATCGGTTCCTCCTTCCTCCCCTCCTCTTCCCACCTTCCCCCTACTCTGCAGGTATTGCTACTCCCATTCCTGTTCCTGGATTCCATGTGTCCCGAGGAGGACTGGACTCAGGAGAGTGGGGGGTGAGGAAGCCTCAGGAACCAGAGGAATAGCGTGTGTTTCATCGGTGCTTTACTGCACCTTTCCTTGTGACCCTCCTGTGGCGACTTGAAATCTTATGAGACCAGAGCCTGGCCTTTCTTTGGAGGAGGAGCTGGAGGGTGTGAATAACTGGCCTTGAAATTAGTAGCTCAATACCTCGCCCAACCTACGAGTGAGGCTCCGTTTTACAGGTGGGGAAATTAAGGCACAAATCACTTTGAAGAGTTGTTTGCGATGTCTTAATCGAGCCAGCCTGTGAGCCTAGGGTGGTAAGCGCTAGGCTGTGCTAACCCAGCTTCATTGAATTCATTAGAAGAGCCAGAATCTCAAAGCTAGAATCTCAAAGCTAAGGCACTTGATGCATGCGAATAAACCAGACTCGATGCTTTGGCATGGATTCCAACTCGTCAGGACCCAACAGGACAGGGTTGAGCTGGCCCTGGGCCTTTCCGAGACTGTCCCTCTTTATTGGAGAGCTGGATGCGAGCTCCTGGCCTTGCAGAGAGCAGCCCCACGGCGAACCACTGCACCGCCAGCCTCCTTGTGTGAGAATAGAGAAGCCTGAAGACAAGGCTTCAAGCTCCACCTCACGTGTCGACAAAAGTCAGGACCCCGGCTGAATTTTAAGCTTTCTTTTCCTGAAAGTAACGCTGCTAAGTGTTGTACTCACCTCGACCCTGTCCTCTAAAGGAAACATTTTTCTTCCCCATGGCCTGGAAAATATTGGATGTCTCAAGCTACTGCCAATGTGTCTTTTCTCTACGCTCAGCAAATGCCCCCCAGGTCCCGAGACACAGCACTATCACTATAGCCAGACAAGGGAGCCTCAGGAACAAACACACTTGGGAAAGCCATTTCAGGAACAGGCTTCCGAAAAATCCGACCTGCTGCTGTCCTCTGACCACCTAGACATTAACTGAAGAGCACGGACTCTTGTCATGATGTGCTTTAAACCGTTCTAACCCTCCCGTGCTGATTCCTCCACGGTGTCTGCAATGAGACTCAGTTCACAAGGCAGGAGACGGCAAACCGGATTCAACAGTCCCTCTGGAATGAGCGTCTGCCTTGGAGAGGTGTAGGAAAGAATAAGTGGAGTCAGCCCACCGATTTCACTGTATTCCTGTGGGAACCGACCACTGAGGGACAGAGGCTCAGGACTGTATTTCCTAACTTATACCAGAGGGAATCTGGAAAGCGAATTTTCCACCGAAGGAAAGACACCACTTTGGTAAGTTCAAGATACACGTACATGATCCTGTTTTACATGTAAATCCCACTGATTCTCCCCTAACAGCTCTGCCGCCTTAAAGTGAGCACATGGTTGATTCTCTTCTCCCTCGGGAAGCTGTCACTCTTTGACTATCTTGAACTCCTGCAGCGGTACCCATAACCCCTCCTGCCTCCCCCCAGTGCAGCTGTTAGGTTGCCTCGCCTAACTTTTACTGTGACTACCACCCACCCAGGGACATATGTAACCACTGAATATGCATGTCTCGTAGCTACCTATAAATATCCCAAGACAGTGAAGACACTCCCCCCTCTCTCCTCCCCCCCGTACATGGACCACCAAGAGGGCCTGAGGTGAGCATGCTCCCATGAAATGTGGCTGACTCCTGTATCTTGCTCTCTCCTATCTGCCATGACTTTGCTATAATCTTGATGTATTATAACTGTAAGAATTGTGCCGACAGAGCCCTGGGTTGTTGGAGGCTGGTTTACTCTGACACATTCCTTCCTGTGTGCTTTGTAAACCAGTTGCACTAGCCCTCATTCCCGGACGCCGCCTTTTCTCTTATACGTTCGTGCTTCTGCACACGCAGTTTCTCACGACCTGTAGGACCCTCTCACAGCTCGCTAATTATTCTGTAAGATGCAGCCCACGTGTGGCTCTTCTTTGAAACATTCCCCGTTTCCTTCAGGCGTGACTAGCCACCTCTTTAGCCCCCTTAAATTAGCCCTGGTGGGGAAGTAGCTCAGAGCTGGGCTTGAAACCAGCTGCTGCTCTATCCCAGAAAGACTCACGTTCTACTCCTCTGAAGAATAGAACTCTGTGCGTGTGTGAGCGCGTGCACAGGCGTGTGCGTGTGTGTGGGGTGTTCCTACCTTGTCCTGCAGAGTCCCTCTGAGTTGCGGTGAGTTTATCCCCCCCATCTACTTAAAATGTTCTTAAAAAGGTGCAGAGAGTACACACCGCAACGCCTTCCCCACCTCATCCACCCTTGTCTACAGAAGACAACTCAGAGACACTGATGATATGATTTGCGTCATTCACATCCTCCTTTTCTGGGGCTTTTCTCCTCCATTAACCCAACCGCACAGTTCCTGTCGAGTCTTTTGAGTTGCTGTGTCAGACAGCGAGTCCTTCAATGAGCGTACGTGTCAAGGCAGACAGTCGTGCTGGTTGAACTTCTCTAACCTTAGGCTTAAGTGACCAGATATCCCGCTTTTTAAAAATTGAACAACATCCCATGGCGTTTTAAAATGAAATATAATGAGAATTTGAGGCCCTGTTCTGCACCCTCCTACACTGCCCAGAGAGGGAGTTTGGGCTACTCAGGTTCGATTTCAGGGTGGTGACCAGGGTGAGGGCTTAAGGATCCCTGTTGGTTAAGTGTTGAACTGCTAACTTCCAGGACAGAGTTTCAAACTCAACAGCCACTATTTGGGAGAATGGTGAGGCTGCCTGCTCCTGGGAAGGTTTACAGTCTACCCTGTGGGTCCATTCAGCTCTGTCCTCTAGGGTTGATTAGAGAACAAATCCTCTTAAAGGGAGAAAAATGCACACTGAGGCCGCCAGATGGTGCCAAAGATATTCCATCAGCAAAGCTCCCAAACATACTGCATTTTTTTGGGTATTTTTTAAAAAATCATTTTACTGGGGGCTTATATAGCTCTTATCACAATTCATACCTTCAGCAATCGTGTCAAGTACATGTGTGCATGTGTTGCCATCATCATTTTCAAAACATTTTCTTTCTGTTTGAGTCCTTGCGATCAGCTCATCACCTCCCCCCTCCTCCCCCCTCTCTCCCTCATGAATTTGTGAATTATTTTTTCATGTATTGAACTGACCTATGTATCTCTTCACCTTCATTTCTGTTGTGTGGTCCCCTGGGAAAGGGCTGCACGTAGCTCATTGTGCTGAGTTCTCCCTTTCTCCTCCACCCTCCCCCTTCCCCTCCTGGTATTGCTATTCTTGTTATTGTTCCTGAGGGGTTTATGTGTCCTGGATTCCCTGTGTTTCTAGATCTTATCTGTATAAGTGTACATGCTCTGGTGTAGCCGGATTTGTAAGGTAGAATTAGGGTCATGATAGTGAGTGGAGGACTAACGAACTAGAGGAAAGTTGTATGTTTCATTGTGCTACCCTGCACCCTGACTGGCTCGTCTCTTCCTTGTGACCCTTCTGTAAGGGGATGGCCACTTGTCTTTGGATGGACTTTGGATCTCCACTCTCCACTCCCCCTTATTCACAATGATTTGATTTTTTATTCTGGGTCTTTGATGCCTGGTAACTGATTCCTTCCACACTTCATGATCACACAGGCTGGTGTACTTGTTTCATGTGCATTTTGTTGCTTCTGAACTAGATGGTCATTTATTTTCTTCAATCCTTTAAGACCCCAGACACTATATCTTTTGATAGCCTGACACTATCAGCTTTCTTCACCACCTTTGCTTATGCAGCCACTTTGTCTTCAGCGATCATGTCAGGAAGATGAGCATCACCAAATGCCAGGTTGTTAGAACAAAGTGTTTTTGCGTTGAGGGAGTATTTGAGTAGAGACCCATTGTACATCTTCTACCTTAATACTTAATATAAAAATATATGTACATGCCTGTATTTAGACCGCTATAAATGTCCTTTGCCTCCTAGACCTTTCCTCCGTTTCCTTTTACTTTCCTCTTGTCCCACTATCATATTTGGATTTTATTCGGGTGTCAGTAACTTCTCTCTGTCACATTGCCCTGGATCAAGTCCTAGCAGTCATCTTATACCCTCCTCACTAGCAATTTTAGATCCCTTGTTGTTCCCTTGTCCCTGGATTTGTTAACACCCATTTCCTTTCCCTTGCCTCCTCCTCTCCTGTATCCCTCTGGGAATCATTGGTCTTGTTTTCTCCTCCATATTGTTTATCTGCCTATCTTATCTAGATAGACATGCAGAGACAATAACAAGCACAAAAAAAACCCCCAGCAAAACAAAGCAAAGCAGCAACAAAACATTGACAGGAAAAGAAAAACCAACAAAACATTGACAGGAAAAAAAAAAGGATAAAGCTTTCTTTTTAGTCCCAGGTCTGTTGTTGACCTTTAGGAGTTTTTTCCAGTCAAGTCTGATGTGGTGCCAAGCCCTGGCCCCAAAGTCTATTTTTTGTATTCCCAAGGGACTTCATGACATTTTCCCCCTTGCTGCTCTGTTTCATGCCCTTAGTATTTTGTCCCGGTGTGGTGAGGTCAGATCAGGTATAATTCCTGCACTGTCCCTCCAGTGTTGCTTCTCACAGTGCTACAGGTCAGTGAGGGACATCGTGTCTCTTGTTGGGGCCAGCTTGATGGTCCCCTCTGTGTATTGGCTGCCCTGAGCAGGAATATGGTCCATGGGGCATGGCGGGCCAGGATGTGTTCCATTTTCTCTCCTTCCCTCTTCGTTTGCTCCTGTGTGCTCTAACAGATGTGCCCTTCTCCCTGAGCTGTGACTTCAGTGCTGTCCTCTGAAGTGAATTCTGGGGGAAGGGAAGGCGTTCTCGTAGTTGGGTTTGGGGGTAGCCCTGCAGACCTCTCTATTGGTTCCCTGCTTCATGCCAGTATGCTGCATTCATATTTTGGTGCATTGGGTTGAAGTCTGGTCCCTCTCTCGCTCTCCTGTGGAGGATACTGCATTCTTGATGGACCTTTTCATTTTGGGTGTCTTCTGGGGTTAGAACCTGTAGGCTAAGAAATGGGTGGACCCACAGATATTCAGTGCTGGTTGGGGGATTGGAGACCATGATACTCACAGCCCTAATTTTGCAGATGAGGAAACAAGAGCTATGATATTGCCTGTTTTCGTTTGGGTTAGATTAAAAGTAGATTTGGGAAAACAAAAGCCAAAACATCAAACTCACTTCCTGTCTTGAGTGGATGCTGTCTTGTAGCAGCGCTGTAGGACAGGGTAGAACTGCCCCCTACGAGTTTCTGAAATTGTAACTTTTTTTCCCTAATGGCCTATTTTAATTTATCCTTAATGGAAGAAAAAGTATATTCCATGGGACTAACAGGATAGCACTGCATAAATAAAATGAAATGCCATCAGCAACACTGTAAGATAAATAGATATATATTTTTAGATATAAATATATTTAATATTTCTCTAGGACCAATTTTCTTTTTCTTAATAGTTTTATGAGCTTTATATCCACATGTCATACAACTCAATAATCCAATCATATCAAGAAGAGTTGTACAATTGTCATCACAGTTAACTCTAGAACATTTTCTTCTTCCTTGTATTCATGGTTATTTCTGAAATTACTATTTTTTTCTAATTGTGGCAAAAATATGCACAATAGAACATTTTCTAATTCTACAATGTCTACTTGTATACTCTTCATGTTATTTAATTTAATTTATTTTTTACTCTTCATGTAGTTCAACCATTATTTATATTCTTTTCCAAATGATCCTACCACCTTTGACATACTCTCAATGGCACCTATGCAACAACTTTCTCGCCTTCACCTGTAGTAACCCTTGGTCAAATTTGTTTTTTTTCTTTTTTATTATGATTTTCACCTATCAAATACTTCCTTAGTTAAATCGCTTTTAGCATGAGTTGTATGATCACCATAAGTTCTAGTGTTCCCTCCCCACTCCCGCATCCATTGTTCACTCCCCAAATCCTCCACCCTCCCTAGCTCCCACCCCACCCTCACTTCCCCTGTAAACCCTTGCATGAGTTATTACCTCTATACATGAGATTGTAATTCTTTACAGGAGTTGAAAGTTTGGAGTTTCTCCTGAGGAGCATCGAGTGGGTTTGAACGGCTGATCTGGGGGTTAGCAGCCCAACATGTGCCCACTACGTTACCAGGGCCCCTTCTGTAGGAAAGACTCAGTGATTAATGAAGGGGTGAGAGTGGGGAGAAGCAGGGCTTACATCAAAAAGGAGATTAGCATTAGGGATGGGTTTTAAAGAATAAATAGTGAATTCCACAAGGGTCTATAGAGAGGGGCAATAGCTTGCCAGTTTAGCCATCCAGTTGGAAGCAAAACAGGGAAGCCTAAGGTACAGTGTCACATTTCATGCAGCTTAGTCAGCATCTCCTAACTCTAGCTGAAGTCAGTTGGCAAGGGTTCCTGCATGAGAACTGAGGAGAGTGTAGTAGTGGAGGCAGAGGAAAGTGCACGTAGGCAGTGAATGAAAGAAAATGAGGCCAAGGAGGCCTGTTATGGCTTGATCAAGGGCATTGTAATTGAGAGAAAGTACTGAAACCCAAATGAAGTTTGAATATGATAGTGGAACAAGAGAAAAGTAAGATGAAATAAGGGAAGGAACTAGGAGGCAAAGGGCATTTGTAGTGGTCTAAACACAGACATCTGCACATGTATATTTATATATGATGATTGGGAAATAGAGCTACCTGCATATATTTATAGGTTTAGTATTAAGGTAGCAGATGGACCTTGGGCCTCTCTACTCAAGTACTCCCTCAATGCAAAGACACTTTGTTCTATTAAACTGGCATTCCATGATGCTCACCTACCTGACAAGATCACTGAAGACAAAGTGGGTGCATAAGCAAATGTGGTGAAGAAAGCTGATGGTTCCCGGCTTTCAAACGATATAGTATCCGGAGTCTTAAAGGCTTGAAGATAAACAATAAGCTCTCTATCTGAGAAGCAACAAGGCCCACATGGACAAAGCACACCAGCCTGTGTAATCATGAGGTGTTGAAGGGATCAGCTATCAGGCATCACAGAACAAAAAATGATATCATGGTGAATGTGGGTAAATGTGGAGTGGAGACCCAAAGCCCATTTGTTGGCAACCGGACATTCCCTTACAGAAGGGTTATGGGGAGGAAATGAGCCAATCATGGTGCAGTATAGCACGATGAGGCATACAAACTTTCCTCTAGTTTTTTAATACTTTCCCCTTACCATGATCCCTTACAAATTCTTCTACCTTACAAATTCAGGTAGACCAGAGGATGGTATAGATCAGAGCTGGAAACACAGGGAATCCAGCACAAATAAACCCCTCAGGACCAATACTGAGAGCAGTGATACCAGGATGGTAGGGGGAAGGTGGGAGAGAAAGGACAAATCGATCACAACGATCTACATATAACTCACCCCCTCCCTGGACAGACAACAGAAATGTGGGTGAAGGGAGGCATCAGACAGTGTAAGACATGAAAAAATAATAGTTTATAAGTTTTCAAGGGTTTGTGAGGGAGGGGAAAAATGTAGAGCTGACACCAAGGGCCCAAGTAGAAAGCAAATGTTTTGAGAATGATGATGACAACAAATATACAAATGTGGCTGACACAATGGATGTATGTATGGATTGTGATGAGTTATATAAGCCCCCAATAAAATGATTAAAAAACAAACAAAAAGCAATACCCAATAGAAAAAACACAAATTTCTACAAAGGACTATAGGCAGCTGCTATTTGTTGCTTGTTCCCGGTAATGTTGGCCATCTGCTAAGTGCTTAGCTCCCTTTTCTCATTGAATCTTTACAACCACTCTATGGAGTAGCCTCGATCCTGTCTCCCTTTTTCTCTCTCTCAGAAATAGAAAATGAGTAGAAAAAAGAAATAGACAGACCCATGAGCAAACTTCTGAACCCTATCACTACCAAGTCTCTAACCTTCTGCCTCCTTGTGTATAAAATTTGCCTTTCCTCCCATCATTGCTGATGAACTCTCCCTAATTCTGGATCCAATCATTTGTGTCTACTTATGGAGTTTGTTCCTGTACTTCTTCTGCCCCTTTCTCCAATGTCCTCAATCTATCCCTCGCTTCTGGATCATTCCCCTGAGAATACAAACCCTCTCTAGAACTCCCCTCTTTGCTCCGTTGTGGCTCCTCTGATTTTCCTCTCCACAGAGGACATCTCGAGACTTCACTGTGCCCTTTGCCTCTCTAATCCAGCTACTCTTCCTCCTTCTTGGCAAGATTCTCCAGCAACTTCATCTTGCCAAATTCAGGGGCCAAGCTTCAGCCTTGACCTTTCTCTTCCTTGACCTTTCACCAACATTTGTTACTGTTATTCGTTCTTGCGGGCTCTTGGGCCCTCACACTTGTTGGTTCCCTCGCTGGCTGCCTCATGGTCTTTTTTTCTGGGATCCTCGGAAACACCAGAAGCCAAACTCCGTGCCATCGAATCAGTGCTGACTCATCCAGACCCTCTGTGGGTCTCGGGGCCTGGAGCAGTAATGGCTTAGGGAGCAGAAAGCCCCATCTAACTCCCTCGGAGCTGCAGCTGGTTCTGAACTCACGACGAGGCAGTTGCAGCCCAACTCGGTACCCCTCCATCACCTGAGCTCCTGTGGAAGTCACCTGACCATGACATGTCACAGGACCCTGAATCCCCAACAGAATGCAAGGGAGGAAAAACAATGCTTCACCCCAAACTGTAAAATGTGGTCATTTGCCTTACCATCGCTCTTTTCCAATTTTACTTGGAGGGAGGGCTCTTGAGTTTGTGGCGTCCTTGGTCTAGTCAAGGAGAGACTGGTGGTTTGGATCTCCACAGTGGCACCTCAGAAGAAAGTCCTGGCCATCTGCTTCCCAAAGAACCAGCCCTGGGGAACCCTGTTGAGTCCAGTTCGACGCTGCCACACACAGGGTTGCTCAGGGATGTGGAAATGGAGAGGGAGCTGCGTAGTGCTTTGGGAGTCGCCTGGGGCTCCGGGCAGGTGTTGGACAGGGATGATTCCATGAAGGCCATAGACAGGAAAAAGTGACACTGGCTGTCTCCCACTCATGGTGAGTGAGGGAAAAAAACATGTTTTCCTTTAAGAGGGGCCTTTCCATCATTACGTTTCCTGCAAACTGAATATGGGAGGTTGTAAGTTCAGGAAATAGCAGGAAAGGGCAGCCTGTCAATGCAGCTCGTACTCTGCTTTTAAAAGTCACTTTGGAAAGAGCAAAGACATTTCCAGGCCGGACACATGACTATGGAAAAGGGAAAGAATGAACGACTGTATCAGGGGAGAATAAGACTGATCTTCCAGGCAGGACAGGGAGAGAGAGTTTGAATTCCTCTGCATGTGGTCAAGGTGACCTTGATGCCTGGCCCTGGGCAGAACTGGTCATACTCTGCTAATGGCCAGCAAGTGTCCATGACCAGCAAGAGACACCTTCCCACAGCATGGGGAGTTGGCATTGCATTCCATGGTTCTTTGGGTCCAGGTGCGGGGCGTGGGAAGCTGAGGGAAACAATCTTCTTCCCCAGCTTACGCCCAGAAGCTTCATATTTTTATTATTGAAAACTACGCCAAGGCTTTTGAGGCGATGTTCTTCTTAACTCTGTGGCATGAGAATTTCCTGAAGCCCTGGGCATGGAGCGGGCTGCTAACCACAATGTCAGCAGTTCAAAACCACCAACCGCTCCCTGGGAGAAAGACGAGGCTTTCTACACTCCCCCAGGGGGCAGTTCTGCTCTGTCCTATGGGATCTCTATGAGGCAGGATGGACTCGGAGGCCATCCTGAGTTTGGTTTGGTTTGGGTCCTCTGGTAAGGAGTTCCTGGCCCATGGAGAAGGGGAGCTTAGATCTGTCTGCCCCAATTTGGAAGGAACTGGGGGGAAGCACGACCACCTTCTTGGCTCCTTTAAGGCTGTAATGCTGACAGTGAGCTGGTCTCAGGGGAGCCAGGTTCAGAAACAAGAGACCCATGTGAGCCTCTTGTTTGAAGTCAAACCTGGAGGTGAACAGAGCCTCCCAGCACAGGACTCAGTGTGGGCGGAGGCTGTGTGGCCAGGGAGAAATGACATTAACGAGACAAGAAACAGACAGGACCCCCTGGAGCTGCTTTTTAGTGTATGTGGTTGGCGGTGGGGCCACTCTGGGCCTTCTGCCTTCCTCAGGGCAGCTTCTGCCCTCCCTCCCCCACAGCCACTTGGCTGCCTGCGAAGTCCAGTGTCACACCCAGGTCTCTGAGAAGAGTGAGGTCACCTGTAAAACAGGCTTGGTCTCAAGTGCAGTCTCCAGGGGGAGGTGACCTGTGAGCCTTTCGGGACAAAAATAAATCAGCCCAGGGAAAGATGTTCTTGGGAGAGCGACCAGTATGTTGGCCGAAAACCTGGCCCCGGCAGCATGGGTAAGGAATGGGCCAGCAGGCCTGGGGAGAGCTGGGGGTGTGGAGATAGGAGGAGGGGTCCTGAGTCCTCGAGGGCATCCTGCCTTCTCAGTCTGTGAGCACTCCAGGCCCTCACTCCCCTCCTTTCTCCCGTCCCAGCGCCCTGGTCTTTTCTGAGAGCCTCCCCCATCTCTGAGAGGGACCGAGAGGATACACTTGGCTTCTTTAACTGTGCAACAAATGGGGTGATCTTGAAAAGCCTTAACAATAAATTGGCCTAGGTTCCTGGGGAGTCTTTGCCCTTGCCCAAACACCCGGGGGTATTACTTGTTGATCAGCATCAGTTCTTCATGCTGCTGTCATTTTACCTGGGAGGACAACAAGGTTCCATGAAGTGAAGCTCCTTGGCCAGAGTACAAAGCAGATCACTGGGGAGTATGATTTAGGATTGACATAAGTCCAATGCCTGACCCCAAACACCTCCAGAAACAAACTTGCTGTCCCAGTTGATTCTGACCCTCAGAGACCCTCTAGGATGAAGTAGAAACACCCATGAGGGTTTCTGATACTGTAAATCTTTAACAAATTTTTTTAATACTTAAGAAGCAGCTTATTACACTAACCACTAAAACCAGTTTTGAAGATAAACCGTTTAGCGCAGAAACAGCAAAGCCTACATGGAAGAAGCACACTAGCCTGTGTAAACAAGAGGGGTCGAAGGGAGCAGATATCAAGTATCAAAGAACATGAAGCACATCACTATGAATGAGAGGGAGATCAGGGTGGGAAGCCAAGACCCATTCGTGGGCAATTTACAGAGGAGTCCCGGGGAGGGGAAGGGCTAGTCAGGGTGCAGTGAAGTAGCGATGAAGCAAACAACTTTCTTCTAGTTCTTGAAGGCTTCCTCCCTGTAATTATCATGATCCCAATTCTATCCTACAAATCCAGCAGGACTGAAAGAGGGACACTGTACAGATAGGAACTGGAAATTTGGGGAACCCAGGGCAGATGAACCCTTTAGTTCCAGTAGTGAGAATGAAACAGACTTGGTCCACTGCATGGGTGGAGGGAAGGTGGGATAGAGAGAGGGAGCCAATCATGGGGACTTACACATAACGTCCTATCTGGAGGACAGCCATCGGAGGAGTGGGTGAGGGGAGATGTTGGACAGCATAAGATATGACAAAATAATAATTTATAAAGAAATGAGCAGTGGTAGAGCAGGGGGGAAGTGGGGAGGGGAAAGGATGAGAAGCTGAAATCAAGGGCTCACGTGGAAAAGCAGAGATTTGGAGAATGATGACAACTGCAGGCAGACGAAGGGGCTTGATACAGTATAGGTAAGTATGTATTGTGATAAGTGATGTACAAGCCCCCAATAAAATGATTTTAAAAAAAGAAGCCAAGCAAACAATAGCCCAAATTGCATAGAGTTCAATATTCCCCAGGCTCTTAAAGAGATTTCCACCATCACTTTTGGAGACTTACAATTATTTTATGACTCATAAAACTTGACAATGAATTAAACTTCACAGATTTCAGTGTGCCTTATAACCTGTTCAATCCTAACCATGAGAAGAGACAGTTGAGCATCTGCAGTTCTTTTTTTTTTTTCCCCCTTCATCTGCAGTTCTGAGTGGGTGACTGAGTGTTGTAAATTTTGTGATCAGTGATCATTAATTATTATAACTTTTCTGCCTTTTGAAAGTTCACAAAGCTCTAGAATTGGTAAAAGTAAGAAAATAAGAGAAAGCCTTCTCCAATATAAATTTTCATTACACTGAAACAGTTCTGTGAAGGATCTTGGAGGCATGCTGGCTGTGGAGTGGATTACTCACTGAGCAGATTCAGGTCGGCTGATTCCGCTTGTCTTCAAGGTCAGCAGTTCCAAACCACCAACCACTCCCAAGGAGAAGGATGGGGCTTTCTGCTGTGGCTGTAAATCTTTATGTGAGGAGGCAGTCTTTTCTTTCTTTCTTCCTAATAGGCTGGTGGATTAGACCCACCGACTTCATGGTTCACAGTTTAGTGCTTACCCAACGCGGTCACCAGAGCTCTCTGCCAACGCTTGACAGCTAAACCCCCATCAAAACTAAGCAGAGCATAAGGGAGGGATGACAACGGCTGCATATCACTTTCTGACTCCCAGGATGAGGCAGGCCTGGGGGCCAGGGCAGGTTCAGCGGAGCTGGGGGTAGATGAGTGGAGGTTCTGGAGCTGTCTAGTCAGCCCTGGCTTCCAGCCACCTGGGCTGGAAGGCATTTTGCTCAAGGAAGCGAGGAGTTCTGAGTCGCTAGGCCAGCAGCACCTTGGGTCCAGTTCCTCACGTGCCACTCTCCTCCCCGAGGTCCTTCAGCATGACCATTGCCCTCTCCACTTCCAGGCCCCTCTTTCCCCTCCAAGCAGAGATGCTTCCCTGGTCCCAGCTGAAACAACAATAGCTCTGCACCGGCTTTCCCCAAATTCCTGAAGAGGTGGCCAGCGATGAATCAGAGCAGTACGGGCAGCCCTGCTTGCTGTGCATGGACCAGCCTGGGGCTGGGTGCTTTGTGAATCTCGGCTGGCAGGGAATGGGGGTGGAGGCAGGACATGACCAGTGTCTCTGGGGAGCTTCCTTTCCTTCAAATGTTGGGCCTCTGGAGCCCTGTCTCACTGCCAGTCGTGGGGGTAGGAGAGTCCTTAGTACAGGGATTCAAATGGACTAACTGGCCAGGAGACTGTTCAAACCATGAGTTCTGGATTCCTGCTCAGCACCCGGCCACAACCCTCTGGCTGAGTTACATTTTCCTTGTACTACTTAGGCCGGGAGGCACGACCGTGTACAGGTCCGTTCACTGACGGCAGATGGCCTGGTCTCCCGGCGGTGGTGCAGGCTGGAGCTGGGCACGGCCGTGTGCACGGGCCCAGAGATTCGGAGAGCCTGTCAGAGGCCTGCTGACTCTGGCTCTGGCTCTCGAGTGTCGTGGTTCCGGCTGGCATTTTCTATGGTGCCCGGGAGCCTTGGCATGAGCGTGATTAAGTACTTGGCTGCTCATGGGAAAGTCAGTGGTCTGTGCCCACTGGCCGCTCCATGGAGGTCTGATCCTGCCTGGATTCCTAGCTTGGGAGACCCCAGGGGGCAGGTCTACTCCGTTCCTTAGAATCTTGTCTGGTCAGGATGGCTTTGACAGCAACAGTGAACGTAATTCCTCCTCCCTCCCTCGGCTCTTCTTGTTTCTCTCTCAGCCTTTCCCAGTTCTGCGTGGAGGTGCCCCTTCCCTCTTGTTCCCACGGGGATGGGAAGTTTTGCTAGTGAGAAATGTATGTGCAGCAAAATGATGGCCTCGTCAACACCCTGCTGCGTTCATGTGGTGTGACCACAACCCCTCTGGTTTTAGGTTTCATGTCTCTTCCTTTGTACCTGGAGGTCAAGGACATTCCAGCGGGGGGTTACTCTTCTAAGTCTACCAGAAGTTCCCCACCTCCCACCTGTCTTCTAATTGCTCCCTTAGCAAGGAGAATAAGAAACCATACAGGCTCCTGCACTTGGATCCACCACTCACCAGGCAGTAACCAGGGGCAAGTCCCTCCCTGCTGGGACCTTATCTTTCCAGGGGAGCTGCAGTTTGTTCCAGAGTGGTCACACCCGCTCTCGGGTGGGTTTGAAGTTTAGCCCTTACCCAGAAGACTCGCTCCACTGCCTTACACACACGGGGCTCACGGGAAGAGCAGAGAATTCCAGGCTCCCACACCTGGCTTCTAGTTCCAGCTGTGTGCCTGTCTGGCCACATGACCTGAAGCAAATCGTTAGCCTCTTGCACCCCAACATCCTCATCTGTGACGAGGGGACAGCAACGCCGGACTCCTGACAATGGAGAGGGGGATACAGGATGATGGTTGTAAGCATGATGAGAAAGTGCGGGTGACAAGGTTCCTTCCGCCGACAGGCCTGCATGTGCTCATGGCCCTGCCAACGGCCACAGTGTGGGCACGCAGGGAAGTAGAGTCGGAGAGATGCCCAGGTGATCAGGGTCTGTCCAAGCAGTGTTTTAGAGAGAGTTGGCACTGACGCAGGCAGGGGTGGAGGGAGAAGATGAGTGGCAAGGAAGGCCCCATACCCGGCCACACCTGAGGGCAGCTCTGGGGTGACAGTGACCTGTCAGAGTTGTTTTTCTCTGATAGGCAGGAAGGACTGGGCCTCGCTACTCCATCCGTGCTGGGGAAGGGCCAACTAGAAGGAGCCACACTGTGGACCAGGGACTCTCTGGAGCTGAGCCTCTGCTTGAAGCAGCGGGCAGGCTGCCTGGATGCTGGGGCAGCGAGTCTTTCCTGGAAGGTGAATCAGGCAGCCCCACCTCTGGACTGGGGGGCACAGCGTGCTCACGCCTGAAGGCCAGCCTGTGCTGATTAGAGGGCGAAAAGGCCGGGCTCCTGCCTCTCCAGTTCTGTTTGGCAGCTTTCCTCGTGAGTTCTAGAAGGATCATCAGAGGCTTGCATCTCTGACTGCAGATGGGCCATGAATACAACTCAAGGCAGCTAAGCCAGTGGACTGAACTATTTACAAAGATGCTCCGTGTGTATAAGGAGCTCTAGTGGCACAGGGGACTAAGCGCTGGGCTGCTAACGGAAAGGTTGGTGGTTCAAATCCACTTTCTGCTCCGTGGGGGAAAGAGGAGATAGTCTGCTTCTATACAGCCTCCAATGGAGCAGCTGGACCGCCTCCTGGAAGGTTGCTACGAATTGAATTTGACTTGATGGCAGTGGGCTTGGTTTTGATCTGGTACCTGCATTTGCATGTGAGCATGTATGCAGGGCTGAGTATGTGCATATGCTGGCGTGATGAACTTATATGGAGGACACTTTGGACAAGAGGGAGGCTGCACGGGCAGGTAGGTAGGGTGGACAACAAAAAGCAAAAACCCAACTCGCTGCCATCAAGTCGCTGCTGACGCTGTGAATTTCTGAGACTGTAATGGTTTATGGGAGTGGGAGGCCCCAGCCTGACCCCGCAGAGCAACTGCTGGTTTCGAACTGCTGACCTTCCAGTCTGCAGTCCAATGAGTAACCACGATGCCACCAAGGCTCCCTCTGCCCAAATCAGGGGGCATGGTTATGAGAAGGCCATTTTTTTTCAGGCGGGGGTGGTGGGTGGTGCTGTTCTCCTACCCATTCTTCAAACACTTAAACCTCACTGTGTCAGGCACTGTGCTGGAAGAGATGATAAGGCCCCACTGCTAGTGGCTTCCTGTCTCGTGGGGAGACAAAGGCCTCAGTGCATACATGTGGGGTGCAGTGCAGAAAGGTTCCTGACAGAGGTGAGCACCACAGGTGGCCATGGGAGCACTGGGGCACCCAGATCAGATCTGCGGAGCAGGAGCCCTTGTGGTGTCCTCCTCAGGGTAGGAGACCCCGTCTTAATGCATGCAGGGCAAATGGAAGTCACTCTGAGATCACGGGCCTGCAAGGCCTGCATGCTCACCTGCCAAGAGCAATACCGACAAGCACAAGGGACGGGCAGAGCCGACAACAGACAGACATGAGACAGACACTAGGAGGCAGACTCCCAAAGCCAGATGCTGTCCATGACGGCTGCAAACTTTCCTATGGAGGCGTGTGATCTCGCTCTTCAAGCATAGGGTAGCTGAGCCATCATTCCTCTTTCCAGGGTCACCCCAGCAGCAGAGAGGGGGCAGACGGGCTGCTGGGCAAAGAGGCCTTCCTGTGCGTGTGTGTATGAGGATGCACACACGCACAGCTGCACACCTGGCAGTCCGTGCACCAGGTGTGTGGCCCACCTGGGCGTGTTCTCTACTTCCACCCCGTGCCCTTGGCAGCCCCGGGGGCTCAGGGGACTGTCGTCCTGGGGCTGACTCAAAGCGGAGGGGCTTGATGAGAGAGCCAGTCAGAAGCCAGCCAGCAGGTGCTTCCTCCAGCAGCTCGGGCGCATTCCTGCTTGCCAGGCGGACAGTGGGGCGGCTTCCCTCCCTCCAGCCGGCACCTCCTGCACTGTGGTGTCCTGTCTGTGCAGAGGTGCCCAGCTGGGCTAGCCCAGCCCATGCCTCGCTCAGCCACATGCATCAGGCCCAGGAGGGACAGAATGGGGACAGGGTCCGGGGCTGCCGTGCCCAGCTCTCCCTGTCTCTGCCCCCCCTCTCACTGGACACCCATTCTCCAGGCACCGAATTGACACCGTTTTACTTTATCTAACCATACACGGTAACTGTGATATTCTGCCTCTCGAAAGTGTATGACCGAAATAAAAATTTCCAAATTTTGCATAGCCCATAATGTAGAAGTGAGGGGCCCTGGGGGCGTTGTAGGTTCTGGGTCGTGCTGCTCATCCTGAGATCAGCAGCTCTAAACCACCAGGCACTCGGCAGGAGAAAGCTGAGGTTTTCTCTTCCCATCAAGAGTTACTGTCTTGGAGACCCACATGGAGAGTTCCACCCTGCCTTGTAGAGTCACTAAGTCAGAAAGGAGGCAATGGCAGTGAGTTTGTTTGTTTGTTTATCGTGTACAGCATAAGGAAGGGAAGAGGCACTTCACTGGTATTGTAATTGGAGTATAAGATCTAAAAACAGTATGGTGATGGTTATGAGCTTGAATTTTAAGTCAAATGCCCAGGTCCAAATCCCAACTCTGCATTTACTGTCCAGGGCAGTTACTTAAGCTTCCTGAGCACCACGTTCTCCATCTTGTTACACACAAATGCTACCTTCTTCTAGGATTCTTAGCAGAATGACACGAGACAAGTGTCTGCTGTGTGGCAAGGTGTAAACATCAGATAATCATATCTCCTCTAGAGATGTCCCTTTTTCACTCAAGGAGAAGTTGTGACCACTTTGGGCTGCTAAAGGAAACGGTTACAAAAACAAAAGGTTGATGGGTATTTTCCCACCAAGAGCACTTGTCCTCATGCCCCCGGTTCTTTTGATCGGGCAGGTATCTCGGGTGCTAAGAGTGTCCTTGTTTTAGTGAACACTTGACATACTGAATAATTGGACTCATCACAATTACTCTGGGGAACAGCTCCCAGATGCTCCTTCCTGCCTTTAGGAAATCTGACTCCTATAATGCTGTAGAGTCCCCCCTTCCACTCTGCTCTCCCATACTGGCACCTCCATGGAAAGAGGCCAGTGCCTTCTGGTGTTTACAGGTCACAGAGCAGAGACCAAGCTGGCCATGGATTAGAAGTAGACGATGCTTCACCTTGGTTTTTGGCATGTCCTGGGCCTGAGCCCCTCTTTCTGCCTCGGCCCACCCCTTTCTATAGATGAATTTCCCCACCTGCCTGTGGCCGGGACCTGACTCACAGCGATCTTACAATTGCTCCACCATCTTTCCAAGGCTGGAATCCTTTATGGAAACAGACCGGCCAGTCTTCCTTATGAGGAGTGACTGGTAGGTTCAGACCACTAACTTCTTGGTTAGCAGGTCAGTGCTAAACCCATTGTGTAACCTACGCTTTATATATATATATACACTTTACATTTTCCTGATAATATTATAAGCAGTTATTGTCATTTTATTGAACAGATGATGAAACTGAGGCTCACAGAAGTGACTTGTCCAACTTCAAGTAGCTATTAAATGACAACATTGCTTATACTATCTTAGGTATCTTATAGCATATGAATTCTTACCTATCTCTGAAGTAGCAAGAGACTTGTTCAGGGTCAAGGAGCTAAGACTTGGGCAAGTAGGAGCTGAAGACAGTGCCTTTCCTAAGAATTGCTGTCAGCAAAGTAGCATGGAGTGACCCCCTCCCCCACCCCCTCCCCTCTTGGTGCTTAGCATAGTCTGATGAAAAGACTCTAGTGACCAGTGGCTTTGTCCGATGGACGGGACCTACCCTGGATGTCATCATTGAACATGCAGTACTTGTGGCGGTATTTGTTGAGCAGGCGGAACGCGTTGGCATTGGCAAAGTCTTCAAACTGGATGAGGCAATTTATTCCAAACCTGTAGAGAGGAAGAGGGGAAAAAAACCCTATGAATGCCTACCTTAGCCAGATCCTTCTAGATACCCAGCTTGTGCCTGGGAGAGTGGGAGGAGTGAGGGAAATGGGTCGATTGGGGGGAAGGGAGCAGGTTTTCAGTCCTGAGTGTATTTACCACCTGGCCGGCTCCTGGGCTCTTGAGCTTGGAGCAGTGTCTGCCACATCATGTGAGAAGAGTGGGGAAAAGGGGCGTGGGAAGGCAGGGCGTGGTGGTCAGCAGAGCCCGCATTTCTACTGAGAGCTGATGGTTCCCAGGTACTGCAGATGGCAGGCCTGAGGGCAGAGGTGGAACTTGTCCTCTGGGGGACCTGTACCATCTGAAATCCCAGAGGACAGCTCACTCCAAATGCAAGTGCACATGGATAGCCCCACTGCCTGAGTACAGAGGCCAGGGGAGCCTCAATAACCTCTAAATATCTGTCTTGTTTGACCTGGAGGCTGGGGGTGCCCCTCTAGGAACTCCCCTAGCGTGCGCCTGTTCCCCGGTTAGATGCAACACCTCGGAACGCAAGGTGTTCTCAAACTTGATGACACAGAAGAATCCATTTGCGAGTGTGTTTAAAATGTAGATCCCTAAGTCTGTCTCCCAGACATTCTCTCCCACCAAGTTTGGAGTGGGACTCAGGAATCTGCATTTTATTTATTTATGATCATTCTATTGAGGGCTGTTGTAATTCCTATTATAAGACATACATCAATCATCAGACATATTTGTCCATCTGTTGCCATCATTCTTTTCTAGACAATTCCTTTCTATTGAGACCTTGATATCAGCTCCTCTTTTCTCCACCTTCCCTTCACGCCCTACCCTCATGACCCCTTGATTATAAATTATTATTATTTTCATATTTCATACCAACTGCTGTCTCTCTTCCTCCATGGTTTCTGTTGTTCTTCCAGGAGGGCTGTGTGGTTGTGAATTGATCATTATGATCGGTTCCCCCTTTCCTCCCCTCCTCCCCACCCACCCTCTCCCTACCCTTCTGGTATGGCTATTCCTGATCCTGGGCTGCATGTGTCATGAGCTCTGAGCTCTTATCTCTTATCGATAGGCATGTCCATGCTCTGGTCTAGTCTGAAGTGAGAGGCATCACTGGGGTCATGGTATTGGGGGCGAGGAAGCCTCAAGGAACCAGAGGCATGTTGTGTGTTTCCTTGGTGCCCTGGTTGACTCATCCCTTCCCTGTAACCCCTCCTATGGGGGATGAGGCACTTGCGTTTTTAACAAGCACCCCAGATGATTCTGATGGTCTAGTGAACTGAAGACAGTGCTCTTGAAGACGGTTGGTGTGCCTTTTAAAAAGAATCTATGCTAGAATTGTCTTTTCTGTTCAAGGTCAAGAAAAGGTGGTGTTTCCTGAAAAAATGTCCTTAGTGTTCATTAGTGTGTTAGAACTTATGGGTTTTATTTTCACTCTGGCTGCTCAGAAGTTGAGAGTAAAACGCCCTAGGCTTTCTCCAAGGCACAAAATGAACTCCAACGGGCACAGTGGAGTTTCTTTTTTCTTTTTTTCTTTTTGGTTTTTGGGCATCACTGCTCTCCGGTGGTGGGAGTAGGAGGCCCAGCCCCACTGCTGGAATTGAACCTCCGTCCCAGTGGGCCGCAGTCCCGCGCACAACCACTGCGCCACCAGGGCTCAGCCCACAGTAGAGTTTCTTAATGTGACTCTTCTACCCCGGTGTCCTAAGGTGCTCTGGTGGCAGAGTGGATCCTGCAGCACTTGGCAACCACCAGTAGCTCTGCAGGAGGAAGCTGAGGCTCTCTGCTCCCACAGAGCAATCCGTAAGGGCTGTCCACTCTGTGCTGCGGGAATCAATTTGAGGGCAGTGAGTTTTGACGGATGTCTCTGTCATGCCAACCAATTGATTGGGTGGGATTCGGCAATATAATGTGTGTAACCCTAATAGAGGGAGATGGGTCGGTTTTAACTAATCTCTCCCGCCCCCACTATCTCCCAGCTCTAAGGATGAGCCGTCTCTGAAGCAGGAGAGAGAGAGAGAGAGAGAGAGAGAGGGTGGGGGCGGGGGGGGGGGGGGGAGAAATCCCAGAACCACTGGGTTAGAGAACTCTGTCAGAAGTGGGGGTGGCTGAGGCGAGAGGCAGAGGTGAGGAGACGGTGAGACAGCACAGGAGAGCATCAACAGGAGATGATGAGACCCTGAGGTGGCGCAGCGGGCAGAGACCAGGGGAGAAGCTGAACCGCATAGAGAGCCTTGGCTCCTGTGGGGAGGAGAGGTGTTGCCAGGGCCCAATGACCACATCTTTACTGTTTGCTGATCCTGGCTCTGGGGCTGGTTAAATCCCCTTGACTGTGAGTGTCATTTTGTGTGGCCACTACATGAACGACCGAACCCAGCGGAGACATTTCGAGTGCTGTGGAGGAATGCTTATGGTCAGAGAGGGTAAGAGCTGTGAGGGTGGAGGCCTGTCTGGCCTCTGTCTCGTGGGACACCCAAAGGGGTCACACGTGGCCCCTCTGTGTCATGGACTGTAAGTACTGTAAATGTTGTGGGTGTCGCCAGGAGCCGTCCCGTCAGCGCTGTCTCACGGTGACCCATGCCCAGGCGGAGGAAACACTGGCCGTCCCTGCACTGTCCTCACAATTGTTATGTTTGAGCTCATTGTTGCAGCCACCGGGTCTCTCCATCACATGCTATAAATAGACGTGATAAACAAAACCACCCAGGCACAAATATAATGTCATGTTTGTCTAGCCAAAATTGACTGGGGATTCTTTTTTTTTTTGGTGGAGGGTGTGAATTTCAAGTATGTGGACTGGGAGGGGGAGAATGGAATGTCTTTGGTGGCTGGTGACATTTTACTATATATAATTTCCACAGCGCTGCTCTGGAGCTAAATTATCGAAAAGGTCAGACAACAAAACAATATGACGCAAGTGTTACTTTCTCTTCCTTTCTTGTCTATACACACACACGCACACACACACACAGTTTGACCTTCAACACCATCCCACTCATTTGCTGAGGTAAAAAATAAGGCAAGAATTATAAATAAATAACTTTTGTTCAGTACAAAAATTCTAAGCAAGTGTTTTCATTCGGTGCCTTACTGTCATTTCACATTAAATTCTGCTCATTCCATGGAGTGATTTTGATGGAATACACAGGAAATCATATGAATTCAAAGCCCTGTGAATGACACGACCTACATCCTGCACGCAGTGTTCTTGGTCCCCTTGCACTGAGGACCCCAGAACCCCTATTTCCCTCAGACACTCATCCCCTGCTCCCCAGGCCTGGAATTGCTGGAGAATGGTCACTCCTCCCAGTTTTCATGTGGTCTTGCTTCAGTCTCTGACCACAATCTCTCACATTCAATTTTACTACAAGTTTTACTACACTTGCGCTTCATCTGTACCACGAACCCCCTCCCCTCCTCCCTTTCACCATTCTCTTTCCATCCCTTGGTCCCACACTCATGCCTTTTAACTAGAGGACTATCTCCTGTGAACCAACAGTGACTTCAGTCACTCTCTTAGCACCATCTGCTCACCCACCCATCCATCAGCATCAATAACCCCAAACCAAACTCACTACTCTTGCTTTCAGCTCATCGTGACCCTCTAGGATAGGGTAGCACTGCCCCTGTGCATTTCTAAGACAGCAAGTCTTTTTTTGTGGGCATCACTGCCCGCTGGTGGGAGTAGGGGCCCAGCCTTGCCCCTGGAGTCCTGCTGCTGGATTTGAACCGCTAACCCTGTGGGCTGCAGTCCTGCACACAATGACTACACCACTGGGACTCAGCCCAAGGCAGCAATTCTTCTTCTTTTTTTTTAATTAAAAATCATTTTATTGGGGGCTCGTACATCATTTTTCCAATACATAAATAAACATACTGTGACAAGAACCCTCACACATCTGCTGCCGTCATCATTCTCCAAACTGCCGCCCTTTCCCCCAGCCCCTGGTGTCGGTTCCTCCAACCCGTCCCCTGTTCCCCTGCTCTCTCTCTCCCATCCACCCTCAATACTTTACAAATTATTATCATTCTTTCATATGTTACCCTGCGAGGCAGCAATTCTTTACAGCCATCGAAAGCCTTATCTTCCTCCTGTGGAGCAGCAGGTGGATTTGAATGGTTGAACTTGCAGTTAGCAGCCCAGTGTAGAGTCACGATGCCACCACCAGCATCGACAGAGCACAGAGAATGTAACTTCCCACTCTCTTCCCCAGCCAGCAGTAACACCTCATGCTTTCATTTGTATGCTTTTGCCTCATCTAGATACTGTGTTTTATACGAGTGAGATCATTTAATGTTCTTTTGAATCTGGCTTATTTAATTTAGCATCATGCCTCACAACTCATTCATTTCTTTCTTTTACAACTCATTCATTTCATGCTATGTACATCAGAACTTTATTTTTCTAGATGACCGAAGAGTATGACATTGTATAGAAAGGATATATCTGTTCATGAACACTTAAATTATTTCTACCCTTTGGCTCTTGTGCATGGTGCTGCCCTGCACACTCATGTTCAATTCTGTCTCTCCGTTGGGTTCTTTGGGTTGTCTACTTAGCAGAGAAAGTGCTGGACCACAGGGTCATTTTATGCTTACCCTTTTGAGGAAGTTCCAACTTCCAGTTTAGTTTTAATAGCCATGCAATATGGACTGGTAAAAGATAAAAATAAATAGAAAATAAAACTGATTTTTGCTCTATTGTTATCGGTAGAGACAGAGTGGGTGGTGTGTGTATGTGTGTATGTGTGTATGTGTGTAGAAGATGCTATATAGGGAGACTGGAAAACTAGATTCTTTTTCATGAGCAGGAAATCTGGGTGATCCCCTTTTCTCTCTCCAAGTCTCAGTTTTCTGCTTTGAGGGGTTGTACTTGTAGCATGTACTAATGGAGTAGATGCACTTTGAGTTTACTGGGTGTTTCTAGAAGTCTGAAGTCGCGAGTTCGATCCATCTTCTATGAACTGTAAGTGATAGGGAAATCTGGTGAGCCTGTCTGTCAGTGTCTTCCTAAGCATAAACACACCAGACTGGCTGAGGGAGCGGGGCTGGGCGGCCACCCACTGGGACATAGAACTGGAGCAGCCGCAGGAGCGTTTCCAAAGGGTCCCTTCTCATGGACGTCTACTCAGGATTCTGTATGTGTGTGTGTCCCACTTGTGGTGCTGACAGCGGATGGCTAGTGCCCTCTCCTGCTCTTTCAGGAGCCCCCCTCTTTCTCCTCCCGCATTTTTGAACTTTATGCACAGAAGCCTTGGCAGAAGCCGAGGGATTGTTGGTGCCTTTCTGGGAAGGAATCCCTGCCATGGAGAAAGAAGGACCTCCTGAAAGCCACACTCAGAGCTACCAGGCTTCTCCGCGCTGGGGTATGGGCTGGGAAGTGGCCTTGCCTTTGCCAGGGAAGGAATGCCAAAGTCTGACTGAACATGTTGGGTGTGCAAAGTATATTTTCTAGCTCAGAGGCAAGAGGAAGGCTGAAAGTGGTGATCCAGGCAGGGGAATCCTCCAGGGCTGTACGGAGAGTGGGAGGAGGCCCAGGCCAGGCCCAACTGAGCCAGCACCTGCCAACTGGCACCCAGCCTTCCGAGGCTAAAGAGAATCTAAGGCGACTCTTCTGCCCTTCCCTTCAGGAAACAGAGCAAAGGCAGTGTGAAGGGGACCAGGGAGAGAAGAACATTCCAGAGGCTGCAGACCTGGCTTCTCTGTTACATGGGTCAGCACCTACCATTCTTTCAATCACTTGGGGCTGACCTCTTTCAGTTCTGAACACAGAGACCTGGGGAATTTACTCCAAAACAATTGTCGAAAAACTACTGCTCATATTTCCAAGGCATCCACTCTGTTCTCCCAACACAGACATGCTAGACACCCACAGCAGGGTTCAGTGAGAATATCCGTTGTCACTCAATGAAAAGCGTTTCTTTTATTTATTTTTTCCCTCTCAGGAACTAGAGCTGGCAGAACCAGGACCACTCTAGGTCTTTGTTTCATTTTCTTAAACGTTAGTGTCTTGAGATGCTCCCAGAGGGAGGGTCTGTGGATAGGTAAGGTGGGAAAACTGCATATTACACATGCCATGCTGACAGACAAAAGGCTCGGAAAGTCCTGCATTCCAAAATCTGTTGGTCCCAGAACTTTCTAAGCCGATTGACAGGACCTCACTCCTGTGTACCTACTTGCCTCCCTGGAGGAAGAAACACAAGTCCTCGGAGAAAGGTGGGATGAGCTGGGTTCAAGACAAAGCCATCTCTTAATGGGATTCTTTCAATCCGCAATTCTGGTACAGGTCCTGAAATAACTATATTACTGCTCTCGGGCTCACTTGCTCTACCCCAAGCCATCCCTGCTTCTTCTCAAAACTCCAGTCGGTGGCGGACACTCATTTGCAGAAACTCTTTAGAAGGCTCCTCCTGCTTCTGGAATTATGCCCAAAGCCATCAGGCTGGTGTTCACTTCGGCCCTAAGCTCCTTGCTCAACTCCCATCCTGTGTCTTCCTATGGTCCAGCCACCGCAGCCATTTTGCTGCCTGCTGACTATGGTGCAGACTGGGAGGGAAGAGATCGGACTTGATTAAAGATGTCAAGGAAGGGCACATGCAGTGGGGAGGAGAGGGGAATGGTGGGAGAAGGGAGAGCGAATTGGGATCAGATAGGTCTCTCCCCGTTACTGGCTACAGATGTGACCTTAGGCAAGCAGGTTAATCAAGATGATAATTTTTTCACTGAAAGTAGACTGGCAGAATAATAATAATAAACTCATTGCCACTGGGGCAATTCTAACTCTGAGAGACCCTATAGGACAGGGCAGAACTGCCTCTGTGGGATTCCGAGACTGTTACTCTTTACAGAAGCAGAGAGTCTCCTCTTTCTTCTGCAGAGTAGGTGATGGTTTCAAACAGTTGACCCTTCATTTCTCAGTCCAACGGGTAGCCCACTCTGCCACCAGGACTCTGAGGCACTAGCAGATGGGGGACTAAGAGAGAATCACATGAAGTTGTGTATATGAAAGGCTGGTTCTTGGTAGGCACTGAGTATATGAAAATTATGATTATTAATAGACTTTAATAAAAGGTCAGGTATGAAAAACAAAGGAGAAGGAAGAGGCCGGGATGGGTGTCTGGTAATTTCCATGACTCACTGAGGATGAGGACCGAGAGACAGGCAAACTGGTTGGAGAAGACATACCAACTCTGAGGTTCTGTGGAGCACGGAAGTGAACATGTTCATGGGCGTGATGTTTGAGACAGAGGGAGAGGAAGATCAGGGCATCGTGTGTACATAATATGAAAGTCAGGCATGGGGTCTGATGAGCATCCTGAGGCAAAGCTTGCTCAATGACAAGGTAGCAGAGCCAATGATGGCACTCTGGGATTCCCTACATACAGGTAGCAGAGACCGATGGAGGAAGAGAGTCCAGCAAGGGAAAGTGATGAGAGGAACCCAGCGGGTAAAGGTGAGCCACAATGCTCCAAGGCTGTTGCGGCACCTAGTGAACCTGGGATCATGATGTAGCTGTTGAAGTGATGCTTAAGAGACCATTGACCTTTGCCAGGCCACTTAGAGCACAGTGGTGAAAAGGAAACCATCGTGCAGAGGGCTAAAATGTAAATACTAGGGGAAAGAGGTGGCACCAATTGCTTACTCTGAGATGCTTGGCTAGCTGGTGGGAGCTTGTACAGCGTCAAGGGGATGTGGGGCCAGAAGATGAATTTGTTTTTGAAATGTAGAGTTGCACTTGGGAGACAAAGGGGCCAGTCTGGAGTCGAGATGGAAGAATAATGGATGGGAGAGATTCTGAGCCATGGGAGGCATGGAAAGCCAGGGCAGACCTGTGTGTGTGTGTGTGTGTGTGTGTGTGTTAGATGCCATCAAGACAGAGCCGACTCATAGCAGCCCTTTAGACAACAGAGGGAAACACTGCCAGGTCCTGCACCATCCTCGCCATTGTTCCATCTGAGTCCAAGTTGCAGCCACGGCCAATCCGTGTCATCAAGGGTCTGCCTCTTATTCCACTGACCCTCTGTGTTATTAAGCATGATGTCCTTTCCCAGGGACTTGTCTTTCCTGAGACCTATGCCCAAAGCACGGGAGACAAAGTCTCACCATCCTCATTACGAAGAAGCATTCTGGCAATGCTTCTGAACTGTGGTGCTGACAAAGAATACTGAGAGTACCATGGGCTGCCAGAGTACAAACATATCTGTCTTGGAAGAAGTACTGTGTCTCCAACTATGTGGACAGTTGCCTTCCCCCCCCCCCCCAAAGAATTTACTTCAGAGGACAGCACTGAAGGCTACAGCTCATGGAGAGGGACATGTCTGATCATATCACACTAGAGCAAATGAAAGGGGAAGAAGAGAGAGTGGAGCACATACAGGCCCCCCAAGCCTTGAGGAAAATATTCCTGCTCAGAGCAGCCAATTAACAGACAGAACCATATGGCCAGTCGCACTATGAGACACGACATCCCTCACTGACCATAGACCTACTGTAGATAACACTGGAGACACTGGAGTATTGGAATTGTGCCCAATCTGACCCCACCACGCTGAGACAAAACACTAAGCGAATGCAACAGAACAGCAAGGGAAGCAGGGAAAGGAAGTCCTGAGGGAGTACCAAAAATAGACTATGGGACCAGGGTGTGACATCTCATCAGCCTCGACTGGAAAACACTCCTAAAAGCCAACAGAGAGTCCTTGAACTATTTACAGCCTTTTCTTTTATGTCATTGGTTTGGTTGTTGTTTTGTATTATTTTGTTGCTTTGATTTGCTCTGTCTTGTTTTTGTGCATGTTATTATTTTCACAGGTATATCTAGATAAGATAGGCTGGATAAACAACCTGGAGAAGAAAACAAATGGACTGACAGTTCTGGTGGGACATGGGAGAGAGAGAGGTGGGGGAAAGGAAATGGTGTCAACAAACTCAGGGACAAGGGAACAAGTGATCAAAAATCGATGGTGAGGAGGATGTAGGATGCCTAGTCGGGCTTGACCAAAGGTAATATAACCAAGAGGAATTACTGAAGGCCGAACATGATAGGGGGACAAGAGGAAAGTAAAAGGAAATAAAGAACTAGGAGGCAACGGACATTTATTCATATATGAGAATAGGTGAGTAGATCTATGTGCACATATTTATAGGTTTAGTATAAAGGTAGTAGATGGAGACTGGGCTTCCACTCAAGAACTCCCTCAATGCAAGAATATTTTGTTCTGTTAAACTTACCTTCCTGACATGATCACTGAAGACAAAGTGGTACACAAGCAAATGTGGTGAAGAAAGCTGATGGTGCCTGGCAATCAAAAGATATAGCATCTGGAGTCCTAAAGACTTAAAGATAAACAAGAGGCCATTTAGCTCAGAATCAACAAAGCCCATAAGGAAGAAGCACCCAGTCTGCATGACCACAAGGTGCCAAGGGGATCAGCTATGAGGCATCAAAGAACAAAAAAATCATATTGTGTGCTCACTTTCCCAATACAATCATTGAATTCAAGTGGGTGCATAATCAAATGTGGTGAAGAAAGCTGATGGTGTCTGGCTATCAAAAGACAAGATACTTTGGGGTCAACAATGGAGAAACAGAGTCAGGATTATGCCCTCTCTGACCAAACCACACCAAAAAACTAAGGATGTGCGACAGAACATGGAGCTCCAGATCAAGCACCAAAGATATACTTTGTGACCAGAGTGTGACATCCCATCGCACTCAACCAGGAGACACTCCTGGAGGTCAACGAACAGACCTTAAGCTATTTGTAGGTTTTTATATTGTTATTATTATTGTATTTTTGCATGTACATCTAAAAAAAGTCTTAAAGGCTTAAAGGTTAAAAAAGTGGACATCTTGTTCAGAAGCAGCAAAGCCCACATGAAAGAAGCACATTAGCCTTTGTGATCATGAGGTGTCGAAGTGATCAGGTATCAGACATCAAAGAACAAAATATCAAACCAATGTGAATGATAGAGAGTGCAGGTTGGGAACTCAAAACCCACCTTTGGGCAGCTGGAAATTCTCTTACAGAAGGGTTGTGGGAAGGAGATAAGCCAGTGAGAGTACAGTGTATCAACGATGAAACATACAACCTTCCTCTAGTTTTTAATTGTTTCCTCCCTTCCACTATCATGATCCCAATTCTACCTTACAAATGCGGCTAGACTGGAGGTGTACAATGCTACAGACTGGAACTGGAAACATAGGGAAACCAGAACAGATGATCCCTTCAGACCAGTGTTGACAGTGGCGATACTGGGAGGATGGAGGGAAGGTGTGCTAAAAAGGGGGAACTGATTACAAGGATCTGCATACAACCTCATCTCTGAGGGAAGGACAACAGAAAAGTGGGTGAAGGGAGATGTCAGACAGTGTAAGACTTGACAAAATAATAATTCATAAAATATCAAGGGTTCACGAGGGAGGGAGGAGTGGGGAGAGAGGGAAAATGAGCTGATACCAAGGGCTCAAGTAGAAAACAAGTTTTGAAAAGGATGAGGGCAACGAAAGTACAAATGTGCTTGACACAATTATGTATGGATGGATTATGGTAAGAGTTGTATGAGCCCCAATAAAACAACTAAAAAAAAACACCCCCCAAAATCGTAGCTCTCTACCAAGCAAAAAAAAAAAAAGTTGTGCAGGATAAGGTTAGGATGTGAAAAAAACATGGCCCTTCCCTCTAGGATGGCAGAGGCTACAGGAGCCGTAACATTCCAGATATACATGAGTCATTCTACCGGGGATGGAAGTAGGGAGTGGTTCAGGACCTGGAGAGGGATTCACAAAGATAACACTCAAACTATTTTGTAAGTGAAGAAGTGGAAAACCATGGATTGGAGAAAATGGGAATATTATGCCCATAAAAGAGAAAGCCTACCAAAGTGGAATGAGGTGCCTTGATTGTCTTAAAAGACATGAATTGAAGGAACCTCCTGTGGATAAAGAATTAAGTAAGCTTCAGGAAACAATGGAACCCATGGTAGATGCTACAAGGAATCAGACAGATGCCTTATATGAAAGAGAATTCTAGCCCTGGGCGGAAGAGGTGATTGTCAGGAGAGGTGATTCTTTGTTCATTGGAGCTTCCATTTAGCACAGAAGCTCTGGAAGGGATTCCAGCTAGAGGTTTAAAAATGGACTTCTTAGGCCTTTTCCTTTTCAACTCCAAGAATGGGAGATTCCCCTGATGTACTTGGGCCTGTGAGTCAGACTGGCTGGCTCCTTGGACGGGCATTCTGGCCTTACAAGGAACATTCTCATCTAACAAGACAGTCACAGGAAGCTCTACTTCTAAGCAAAGGTCTCTGATTATTGTGGCCATTACTTAGTCACTGCCCTGATGGCAAGCCTAGGCCAGACAGAAAATACTTCAGAAACAGGTTGGATTTCCTCCTGAATATCCCCGTTTGTCTGAGTTCCTGAGCAAGGATGTAAATGGTGCCAGAAATCCCAGTACCAACAAGAGAACAGTGGCCAATCTACTGACTTCTTGACCCCTTGAATGTCAGTGGTCATTACTGAGTTTGTCTTCAAGGGCAGACTAACTCACTCCTTCCCTGACGCATAATGCCCAGTTCCTGTTCTCAGCCACCCATCCATTGGGTGGCTTGGGGCTCCTGCATTTGTGCCAGCTAATATTTGCCCAAAGATTGTGCATGTTAAGTCATTGTGAGGCCATTGGTGTCCCCCATGAAGTTTCTCTGATTAGCCCAGTCTGCTATTCTATTGCAATATCCATACCCTACAGTCTGTGGTGTAGTCATCTCTTGAATGTTTTTAGAGTGTAAATTGCCCTCTCTTGTTGTTTGTTGCTGTTGAATTGACTCTGGCTTAGAGTAGCCTTATGAATGAAAAGAATGAAACATTGTCTGGTGGGTGCAACTTACTCTGAGGTGTTCCCTTATTTTTGAGGACTCTCTACCAAACATGGGAGCCCTGGTGGTGCCGTGGGCTATTGTGCTACGAACCACAAAGCCAGCAATTTGGAAGGACTAGATGCTCCGCAGAAGAAGACAAGCTTCCTACTCCTGGAAAGAGTTCTAGTCGGCAAGCCTCAAAGGGAGTTCCACACTTTCTGATGGGGTTGCTATCAGTCAGTGTTGCTGCAATAGCAGTGAGTTTGGTTGGTTTTCGGTTCTACCAAACATGATGTCTTTTTCTAGAGATTGGCATTTCTATTCAAAGTAGCTAAGTTGAAGTCGCTCTTCTAAGGAGCACTCTGGTTGCATTTCCCTTAATTTTATTATTCTTGTGGTCCATGGTTTATTTAATATTCTTTACCAATATCACCACTCAAATGTATCAATAATTCTTTTTTTCTTTTTTTGGGGTGGGCATCACTGTCTTCTGGTGCGAGTGGGAGGCCCAGCCTTGCTCCTGGAGAGCTGATGCTGGATTTGAACCGCCAAGCCAGTGGGCCACAGTCTAGCACTCAACCACTACGCCACTGGGGTTCAGCCCCCCAATTCTTTCTTTTTCATTGTCCATTTTTTTGCATGTAGATACTGAGATGTGTCAGACTTTTCTTTCTTAAAATCTCAAAATCAAAACAAAATCTGTTGCCATCAAGTCAATTGGTGCTCATGGTGAGTCCAAGTGTTACAGAGTTCAACTGAAATTCATACACAATGTTCCCCCCTATTGTGTTATTGTGATATAATTCACAAATCATATAATTCCAAAGTTCAGTTGTATTTATTTATTTTTAGTTCAGTTTTATTTAAACAGTTGTATATATATCACTGCACTCAGTTCTAGTGTCGCTTTCCCTTCTCATTATTTTTCTCCAAGTTCCCCTTAACATCCCCCTCATCTCTGATAAGCTATTATATCATTGTTGTCCTTATACATTCTTCCCTTCTGGGATTCATAAACTGGGAAACACACCAAAAATGAAAGAAAAAAAAGACAAAAAATGAAAACGAGAGAACAAAAAGTTATATCATCTACCATAATCAAGTTTACAATAATCTCTGTCAAATAGCAGGGCTATTTGTGTTCTTCCCTTTGTGTTCTGAGAGGGACTGTCAGAGGCCTAATCTGCACAGGTACTCTGTAGATGGATTTTGGCTTCCCATTATTTTCCATAGTCTTTTCCAAATTGGTGTTCACAATTTAAGTTCTGATACCCCTCTCTCTTTCATATTTAGGTTTTGATATTTGTCATCTTTGGATTACTCAAGTTGGTGTGTTTTTTCCATATGGGCTTAATTGGTGCCTCACTTAAATGGTTACGTGTTTGAATACAAGCCTTTAAGAATTCAGATCCTATTCCTTTGATAGCCAGGCACCATCTATTTTCTTCACCTCACTTTACCGGACCACCAATATCTTTAGTAGTCTCTCCATGAGAGCAAATACAGAGTAGGTTCATATCTCTATAGGCTTTTCTTGACTGAAATCCTTTGGAAGCAGACTACCAAGTCTTCCCTCTGTAATACCACCAACCCTTAGGTTAACAGTTGTATGTGAATGGTTTGTGCCATCTGGGGACCTCTACTGTCATGCAGCTGACTAAATTCTACCTTGAATTTAGAGTAAGTCTAGAGATGGAAGAGAAAATTCAGTCTCTATTCAGAGGAATTTCAGGACTGGATAAGCCAAAGTCAAGGGAATAAAGGGAAAACACTAACCCATGGTATAGTGATGATTACTATCATCACTACAAGTCTTCATTCTTAAAATTAAAAAAAAATCATTTTATTAGGAGCTTGTACAACTTTTATCACAATCCATCCATCCATCGTATGTCAAGTACATTTGTATATTTGTTGCCCTCATCATTCTCAAAGCACTTGCTTTCTACTTGAGCCCTTGGTATCAGCTCATCATTTTTCATAACTCTTCTTAATAGTATTGAGTTATTGGATTATATGATGTGTAAATTATAAGCCGATAAAATTATTTTTTTAAAAGACACACCCATAGTAGGTGATGAACTAGATTAAAGCAGGCACTGGACCCACGGTTCTTGCAGGCAAGGGTTGTGTCTAACTCACCATGGAATGGCACGTGCTGGGCACCTAATAAATAATAACATATCTCCGATCTTTACTCCTGTTTTGTGGTCAATCAGCTTTAGACATCCATCATGGAAGACCAGCAAACTTGCTTCTACCTGTTCTCTGCTATGAACTCAGTGCCCTATGCTTGCTTGACTCATTAAATTCTTGGTGAACAAATGAAGGAATGAATGAAGGGGTGAATGAATGTCAGAGAATATCCCCATTTGCTGGTGGGCCCAGTCTTATAGACCCTAGTAGGACATCATTAGGTCTTTGTGGAGTCACTCATTCCTTCTCTAAAGGCCATAATTGCAAAGTACCACAAATATATCTGAAAAGTATCATCATTATACCCGATGTTCTCTTTTGTTCCCCACTCCCTAAAAATTCACATTGACACAAATGAGCACTGCTTGCAGGGTGTGACTTCCCAGCTGCAGTGGAAAAACAGACCAGCAGAGGGTTTATATTAAAAAGACACAGATTCTGAGTCAGATGGAGTTGGGCAAGTCCACTTTGTAGCGGGATGATTTTGAACTTAACTTTTCTGGATCTCAATTTCTTGACCTCTAAGGGCTCCAGGCATTAAATGTCAAGCATCCAGCATAACAACGGCTCTTTGTAACAATGAATTGGAAATTTCACTTTTGGGAAGAAGGTCATGACTTTAAAAACTCAATTAAATGCCTCATGATAAAAGGAGAAAAGATTAATGTTGTCAACTCTTATGGAAGTAGCAGTCAAGAAATTATGCAATATATTGCATTGGGAATATTGCTTTTAAAAGGGTTAAGTAACAAAGAGGTCACACGAAGATGGGACAAAAGCTATGGTATTTTCTTTTTAACCATTTTTGGTACATAATTTACATAGTACATGCTTCAATAGTTTAATTGCTCACTCATATGAAGGAGAATTGTACAATCATTACCATTATCAATTAAACATTCCTCCCTTCTCCCCACCATGACATTTTCTATCAACTCCTATGCATGCAGAAATTGGACAATAAATAAAGAAGACTAAAAAAGAATGGATGTTGTGGTAATAAATTCTTTTGCAATAATTAAAACCAAACTAGTTCTAAGGAGTTGGGGATTGAACTCCCATGTCTACCTCTTCCAAGGTATTACTTTACTCTCTTCCCCTGCCCTCCACTTCTCCCTTGAGAATATTTCCTTATGTCCGTGTGTTCTGCAATTTGCTGCCATGTCCCACAGAAACTCATGAAAGTTTGAGGACATGTCTCGCGTAGTGGTGGGTGCTTTCACAAAATCTAGGGCAGGCAGAGGTGAGTCAAACACAGGGTCCAAAGCCAGAAGTAAAAAATGTTCAACAATCACGGCTGGTCTTCTAGCTTTTACCAAAGCTCAATCAATAAAAAGAAATTTGGCTTCCCAGGTGAGGTGAAGAATGTGTAGAATTGTACAGCAACACCATTGCACAGCCAAAGAGTGTGGCCTTGTTCACGCCTGGTTGTAAGGTGCAATTTTAAAGATGTCATCAGGGAAACAGAGAATATGGCCTGATTCATACCCTCTACAAAGGCCAGATTTTAATCCTATCCTATTCTAGTTTTTAGTAGGGAATGCCCTCTAAGATGGGACTATAGCCACAGACTTTAAAAATCCAAAATTACATCACATAATGGGCTAGAAGAATTATATTAATCAACTATAACATATATTTGAATCATAATATTGCTGAAGAAAAATGAATATGTATACCATGGTCTGCCAAGAGATCTAATATGTCTGTCTCGGAAAAAGTACAGCCAGATGCTCCTTAGAGGCAAGAATGTCAAGATTACACCTCATGTATTTTAGACATATTGTCAGGAGGGACCACCTACCAGAAAGATATCATGTCTGGTAAATTTGAGGGCCGAGTCTGCTGAGTCCAGGAGCACCAGGGGATGCACACTGCAGTCAGAAACATGGGGAATTCAGGACAGAGGATCCCTTCAGGACCAGTGGTGAGAATGGTGATACCAGGAGGGTGGAGGGAAGGTGGAGTAAAAAGGGGGAACCAATTATAAAGATCAACATATAACCTCTTCCCTGGGGTATGGACAACAAGGAAGTGGGTGAAGGGACACATTCAAAAGTGGATGATATGACAAAATAATGATAATTTGTAAATTATTAAGGGTTCATGGCAGAGGGGTGGAGGGAGAGAAGGAAAATATGGGGAGCTGATACCGGGGGGCCCAAATAGAAGGAGAATGTTTCGAGAATGATGTGCAAATGTGGTCAGCATACAGTTGATGAATGTATTGATCATGATAAGAGTTGCATGATACCCCAATAAAATGATTTAATAAAAACATATTTTTAAGTTACAAAAAAAAAAAAAAGGAGACCTTCAATGAGATGGAGTGGCACACTGGCTATGGGTCCAAAGATTCATAACAAAGATCTCAGGATCACACAGGACTGGGCAGTGTTTCATTGTGATGTGGATAGGGTCTCTAGGATTCAGAACAGCTTCACAGCATCTATCAGCAACTACAACAATCATCTTAAAACCAACAGGAAGGCTCAGAGACAAAGAGCTTCAACTTTGCCCCTGGGGTCTGCTAAGGTGTGTGAAATTTTGGGTTTGGTGAGAGACTTTAGGAAACACCAAGCTCTGGTTAATGTTAGGCAATGCGACTTCCTTAGCTTCCAGAAATTAAAGTTGTGACAGTGGAATCTGTGCTGATCCTTTACAGTGCCCTTTCTGGAGAGGACAGGTGGAGCGTTAGCCCCACCCAGAAATAAACTAGAGAGAGAAGATGTGAGCAGGCTAAGTAAAATGGCTTTCAGAAAACCTTCCTACCACGTGCCCTCCTCCCCAATGCCTAAGAAGGAGTCTGGAGTATGTTGAACAGTTTTTTCTTTCATATAAGAAACAGAATACAGAGTACTCAATTTGGGGAGTGGGTTTTGGAGTCAGACCGTGTGGCTTTCTTTTTCTTTCTTTTTTTTTTTTTTGTGGGTATCACTGCTCTCCGGTGGTGGGAGTAGGAGGCCCAGTCCCACTGCTGGAATTGAACCTCCATCCCAGTGGGCCGCAGTCCCACGCACAACCACTACGCCACCGGGGCTCAGCCCCCATGTGGCTTTCTATCTTGTCTCCATCATTTACAAAATGTATAACCTTGGCCAAGTTCTCTAACATCTCTGTGTGCCCAGTTTTCTCCTCTGTAATTATAGTTTCATTCAGTCAGTGTTTATTGAAAATCTGCTCCACACTAGGCATTGATCTAGGTGCTAGAGATACAGAGGCAACCAAAAATAGGAAAAAGAGTCCTCCCTGGAGGATAGATATTTAATGGGGAGGATAGTAATGTACCTCCTTAATAGGACTGCTGTACTAAATAAACTGTTAGGTGCTACTGAGTTGGTTTTGTATTAAGTGAATTAATGAAGGTGAATTGTTAAATTGTTCATGGGAGTCCAGGTCAGCCTAGTAACCACTTTATCAGAAGGTAAAATGCTTTCAGCCACTAATTGAGTGGAGTTGTGTTTTAAATATAATTTTTGGCAAGAATTGTCTATCTTTATGTCTGTTACTGTTTATTTTGTCTTCTTTCTCTGATGATCAGAGCTTGGTTTACTAATTTGTTTTAAAGAACATTGCTTTGTTGAGTCTCAATATTTCACATTTGATTTCTATTTATTAATCCACTCTAATAATTGCTATTATCATCTTCTACTTTTAAGAAAGACCAACTTACTGTTTTTCTGTTCTTTCATTCTTTTGTTATTTTTATAATTTAGTACATTGTATGTCAGGTCATTAATTTTCAGACTTTCTTCTTTATGTAAAGCTACATAACTATGGTTTCAGCTGGCAGACTAATATGAAATAATAATATTATTGCTTAGTTTTAAGTATTTTACAAAATAATTCCCACATGCTATAAAATTTATTCTTTGAGTCATCAAGGAATGAAATTTTTAACCACAGTGAAATCATTAAATTTTATTATTTCCTTCCTCGCGATTTCTTCTGCTTTGCTTTGTTGTTCTTCCTCCAGCTTTCTTGAGTTGGAAATTGAATTTATGTACACTCTTTCATTTTTATTGATATAGATGTCTATGGATATGAATGTTCCCGTGATAACCATTTAAATGTCTCATAGATTCTGAGATGTGACATTTTTATTATCATTATTTTTTTGAAATCCTAAAACTCTTGTTTGAATTTTCCCTTATGTTCAAGACTCTGCTTTTTAAAAGTCTCTTAATATCAGGGAGGAGGGTTTTTTATGTTTGATGTCATACTTAATTTCTAGTTTTAGGACTAGTTTTGTTGAACAGTGATCACAGAGATAGTAGATGTAGATATTAGGTCAAGTATGCTCATCAAGAAATGACCTAGTATATGACAAAGACTAAATAGAGGAAGATGACTTCTAAATCAGTGAAGCTGAGACAGCACAAAGGAAAGAAAATTTAATGGATCTGAGAAGAGAAAAAAGGAGCATAAAGCTATGTAAAAAATATGATGGATGGAATTTGCATAAAAATCAGTACAACATAAGAAATGTCAATAGAAATACTCTATATACATCTATATATCACACATTGGACAGTTCAACATTTTCTGTTGTACTGTTCAGTGATATCAGTTATATTAACCAACTGTGCAACCATTATACTTTGCTACATGTCCTATTTCTCACTGCCATAATCAGACACTCATTGCTTCTCAAACAATGAATGGTTCCCCCTCTTCTTCATACTCCTACTCTGGTGTCCACGTACAAACTTTGGGCTCTTTATTTGCCGATTCTTATCAATTGCACAGGTGAAATAGTGCATTATGTGCCCTTTTGTGATTGGCCTTTATCAGGGATGTCAAACTGGCAGCTCATGGGCTACATGTGCCCCCTAGTGTAATTTTTTGTGGACCCCCCCCCTCGATGCTCTGAAATAAAATGAAAATAGGAAAAATTGTTATGAAGAAAAACTTAGACTTAGGCTAAGCACTATTTTTTCTTTTTTTTAATGGGCATCACTGCCTCTGGTGGTCATGGGCACCACCCAGTGCTGCTTCTGAGAGCCGAATTTGAACCACCAAGCCCTCAGACTGCAGTCCCACACTCAACCACTTATGTCACCGGGGCTCAGCCAGCACTATCTTTTCATAACAATTTTTTTTCTATTTTCATTTTATTTCAGAGCATCATAGGACACAAAAAATTACCTCGGGGCCACCAGTTCGACACTCCTAGCCTATGGGATAATTAGGTTAACTGTGCCAACTATGCTTCCATAGGAACATGTGAGCGGAGTTTCATCAGGTTGCAGTTTAATTGGAGGGCTACAAGATAAATGGCTTGCCAAAGCCAGCTCCCTTCCCTCATTCTCCCTGGTAATGGGACCAGTGCGCGGCTGCCTGCGTTAGTTCTTTGCCTCAACTGTGTGCGGAGCTATTGTGGGCTGAGTCAGCTGGTGGATCATGTCACCTTGCCATGCTGTGCATCATTAGAGCCTGAGTCCAACGAGACCACTTCTGCGGCTTATAGAGGGTCCATCAACAGCTTTGCTGTGCTTCCATACTACCAGCCTCCGCTACCCCCCAACTTCTCATCTTCCTCATGTGGCTGGCCCACCCTGCTTGTCTTGCCTGAGGGCAGACTCCTCTGTCTGCTTCCTTGACCTTGAACCAGCAGCCAGCATGAGTTGAAGTATGTGAATTGTTCCATGAAAGTAAGTTG
>PVJH01020438.1:28831-40806 GCA_004026705.1 Nesogale talazaci | reverse complement strand
ATACACACACTTCTGTTCCCCATTTGGCAGCAGAGACAAAGGAAGGCTTTCCTAAAGAAAAGGGGTCCTCCAGTTAACATGAAAGTGAGATGGGGGGGGAGGGCTGAGCCCTGGTGGCGTGGTGGTTGTGTGCGGGACTGCGGCCCACTGGGTTAGATGTTCAAATCCAGCAGCAAGGCTGGGCCTCCTACTCCCACCACCAGAGGGCAGTGATGCCCCCAAAACAAAAACAAAAACAAAAGTGAGATGGGATGTTATGCCTTCAAAGACTAGACTTAAAATAGCCTTCAAATCCTACCACTGAATGATCTGTGTAGAATTTGTTGAGAGAATTTAAGTGCGTGGAAACCTTCACCATTAACACCATGAAATATTTTAAAAGACTGCTCCTGGGCTGAGCCCTGGTGCCGTATTGGTTGAGTGAGGGACTGCAGCCCACGGGCTTGGCGGTTCAAATCCAGCAGCAGCTCTCCAGGAGCAAGGCTGGGTACCTCCCATGACCACCAGAGGGCAGTGGTGTCCCCCCCCCCCAAAAAAAAAAAAAAGACTGCTCCTTTCACTATCTGTATTTTTTTTTTTTTTTTGGCATCACTGCTCTCCGGTGGTGGGAGGAGGAGGCCCAGCCCCACTGCTGGAATTGAACACTATCTGTGTTTTACAACAATCCCTTCTCCCCTTTCTAAGCCATGAGTGCCTCAGCAAACAAGTTTCAGGTGGGGACCAGGGAGGGTTTTGGGGTACCTTAGGGAACCAGACTAAAGACTTTGTTTGTTTGTTTTGTTTTTTGGGGGGGCATCACTGCTCTCCGGTGAATTGAACCTCCGTCCCAGTGGGCCGCAGTCCCGCGCACAACCACCACGCCACCGGGGTTCAGCCCCAGACTAAAGACTTTGGAGAAAGTGCCTGCACCCACTGTCCTGGAGAGGGGTCCTTTCATTCTCTCGCCGCAGTTCCGAGACTCCCTGCTCCTTTCCCTGAGACCTTCGGGCATTCCCCCTCTCAATGTGGTGCCCCGTGATTAGCATGTGCAGCTGCTAACCACAAGGTCGGTGCTTCAAACCCAAGAGCTGCTCTGTGGGAGAAAGGGGTAAAGGATGATTCTGGGGAGCCTAGAAATCCTGCTGGGGCGGCTGAACGCGATTTGAGGGGGGGGTCACCTCTGGGGCCACTGGCCCAGACGCTCACCTCATTCTCCCCCTGCATCGTCTCAAGGTCTTGCTGCAGAGTGGTGTAGATACACTCCTTTTCACTCAGGCTTCTCGACAAGTCCAGGTTCTGGTCCTGCCAACAACAGCCACACAGGATCAGATCACACAGTGCACTCTGTGTCACGGCCAGGACAAACGAGGAGGATGTGAAGGGCTTGGGCTTTTTGAGGGGGTGGGGCTGGGGGGAGAGGTCGAGAAAGGTGGTCGGTGGCACTTTATAGAAGAGGGAATGGATACCATGCCTGAGCTGGGGTCAAGATGCCTGTGTCTTTGGGCGGAGCGGCGAGTGAAAGGGACCAGCCTGAGAAGCAGAGTAAGCTGAGGGTAAGCCTCGAGAAGGAGGAGTCTGACTCAGGAATAGACGGAGGCTGGTTTAATCCCACCCACCCATGAAACACTCAACGCTGTTCGCAATCAAGGACTCCACTCGAAGCTCTTCCAGGTGGGTTGGTGTGACTTTTGACTTTGTCACAGTAGAAGGACAGAGATCTAGCCTACGCTGATCTCTGGTGACAGCCCGGGAAGGCACTCATTCAAGGTGACAGGGAAGGCCGTCTGGGCGCTTGTTTCATGGCCCCCCAGAAAGCTGAGGTGTGCAGGCTCGGTGCCTCCAGACTTCTGCCTCCATACACACACATGCACACACCTCACAAACCACCTAAGCTGATCCTACTCCTTGTGGTTTTGTTCCAAGGTGTTAATTCTTTTGTTGTTTGTTGGGGCATCACTGCCCTCTGGTGGTGGGAGTAGGAGGCCCAGCCTTTGCTCCTGTGGAGCCGCTGCTGGAATTGAACCTCCATCCCAGTGGGCTGCAGTCCCGCGCACAACCACTACGCCACCGGGGCTCAGCCCAAGGTGTGATTTCTTTATGTGAACCTGGTGCCTGCACTGCTGCATGCTTCTCTTGGACCCAGGCGTAGTGATGCAAGAGGGTTGACTGCAGGGGCCTTGCTCCCCGTCCTCATGGGCTGCTGCTAGATCTGAGCACCACCAGTCTTCTCACCCCTTGCTTGACTGGGCCTGTAGCCCTGGCACCTCCCAGAGCAGTGGCCCGGAGTGTCCTGATCTGTTTGTAGAGTGTGGACACTGTGTTTCTCCAAGACACAGACCTTCCCGGCTTCTACCTCTGCCTTTAGATGCTCCCCCTCTGTACCACCTGCTCCTCCACTGAGGCTCTCTCTTTTCTAGGCTCCTGAAGGAGGAGATAGGCAAGCCCTGTAGTTAGAGGCTTTTTGAAAGAGACATAAGGCATAATGAATGGCCTCGGGTTTGGAAAACACTCCAAGGAAACCCCTGCCAAGGAGGCTCAGACCTCTGACCGGCTGGATGACTTAAAACATGAGTTCCTTTGCTCTCCCGGAGGCCACGAATCCCAGCGTGTGAAGAGGGACCGGCGGGAAATGCTCATGGGTGGAGGAGGTGGATGCCTGCAGGGACATAGGGAACTCGGGATCCTGCTGCCATGTGGGAATGGTGGGCTCCGGGTTGCGAGTGCTCCAACTTTTCAAAGGAAGTTGGAAACAACAGATTTTTAAGGCCGGGAAACATTCCGATGTTTACATGCTGCTAGCGATAGTTGGACCTGCCAATCAGTGGGTTCAGCCTTCACAGATTCAACCGACCCTGGGATGATTGTGCTTCAGTTTTCAGGCTGACCTTGACCTATCAACTGCTAATTTACCGGCTTTTTTCTATTCTTTTCTGTTATGCTAAAACGGCTATCAGTCCACTAGGTCCCCACTAGTTGACTGAATGAATGATACAAATAGGAGTCCTAATTCCAATTGGATATCTTCACGACAAAAGAACTTTTCGTGCCCTAACATCAATTCAGAACATGGAACTTCTAGGCACCTGTGTTTACCTAAGGAATTTTTTTCCCAATCCAAAGAATTATTAGTTGGGGCTGACCCCGGTGGCATAAGTGGTTGAGTGTGGGACTGCGGCCTGCGGGCTTGGCGGTTCAAATCCAGCGGCGGCTCTCAGGAGCAGCACTGGGTAGCGCCCACGACCACCAGAGACAGTGATGCCCCCCCCTCCAAAAAAAACCTATAAGAACCCCAAAGAATTATTAGTCAATTAGGCTTTCATTATTATAGTATTAGAGTCTCTAATGATAATTGTCACTACTAACCATGACAACTTTTGCTACATCTTCACTGTTGATACTTTGCTGTTGTAGAGTTCCACCCAAGAATCATTTGCCTGCCCCCCCCTTCCCAATATCTCCCTAAAGGATCATCCTGTGTCTACTGTGGTCTGTCATGAAGTTTATTTTCCCTGTTTCTTTGTCACCAACCACCCTTTGAAATGCCCACTTGTAGACATCGTGTCAGCTTTGTGAACAGGGAGCCAAGCACCCAGCATCAAACACTGAGCCAGCCCGTCTCCTTGTCCTCGCCGTCACCTGGAAGATGACCTCAGTCCTATCTCTTCTGGTGCCCCTTCTTCCCACCGTCACCCAGAGAGAGACATGCCGTTAACTCTTGCAGTCTCTTTGCTGAACTCGTTTCCCTCTGCTTCATCTCATTCACAGTCTGCTCGAGCTTCTTCTGATGCTTCCTCTGCAGAGAAAGAGAAAAAACCCAAAGGTCTTAGTCTTCTTGCTGGGAAACAGTCCTCCCACCTCAGCAGACTTCAGGAAGGGGCTGCGGAGCTAACAAGCGAGCAGGAGGCAGAGGATGCAGGAATGATGGCATCGCAGAAGGCTTGCTGTACAGCTATACCTCCTGGATCATGCTCGTGTCCATCATTTCAGAGGGCTTTCCTCCAACTTTATTCATTTCTAAATCATTTACTGGGGGCTCAGACAGCTCTTATCATCCATCCACCCATCATCCATTGTGTCAAGCACATTTGTACATATGTTGCCATCATCAGGATTTTCAAAATGTTTTCTTTCTACTTTAGCTCTTGGTATATCAGCTCCTCATTTCCCCCCCTCACTCCCTCATGGATAATTTATAAATTATTATTACGTTTTCATGTCTTACACTGACCGATGTCTCCCTTCACCCACTTTTCTGTTACTCATTCCCCTGGGAGGGGATTATACGTAGGTCATTATGAACGGTTCTCCCTGCCTCTCCCCGCCTTACCCTCCTGGTATCACTACTCTCATTATGGGTCCTGAGGGGTTGCTCTGTCCTGGATTCCATGTATTTCCAGCTCTAATGCTGACGGCTTTCTCTAAACCAGTGGTGTACTTGTAAATACGAAGAAACAACCCTGGATCAACTTCCTTGCTTGTACTTCAAAACATTTTCTTCCGGGCTGAGCCCCGGTGGCGTAGTGGTTGTGCGCGGGACTGCAGCCCACTGGGACGGAGGTTCAATTCCAGCAGTGGGGCTGGGCCTCCTACTCCCACCACCGGAGAGCAGTGATGCCCAAAAAACAAAACAAAACAAAAACAAAACAAAACATTTTCTTCCATAATTCTACCTGATCAGTTAAGTTGAGAAACAGCTGGTCATTTTCCTTTCTCAGATGCTCCAGCTGCTCTGTCTTATCTTGATCTCCCTGAATAAGCTTCTCCATTTCTTTCTTTTGAGTTGATAGCTGGGCCTAAAGGGAAGAAAATAGTGAATCTGACCAAGATACGAGAAGGGAAACAACAACAACACTTTCTCAAATGTACTGTACTGTACTGTACTCAAATGTACTGTAACAAAAAGATCTATTTCCTTAGAACTACTTTATTTTTAACTTTATGAAAGCCCGTGATCTTATATCTGAAGGATCTAAGACTCAATTGAGTAAACTCTGAAGCACTCCTTAAGATCTCTTTTTAAGGCAGAGCTTCCTAAAAGTTCGGCAGCTATTTATTTACTTTTAAATGAGATTTTCTTGGAATATTTATAGCTTAGCTGAGCCCTTGTGGCATAATGGTTGTGTGCGGGACTGCGGCCCACAGGGTTGGCGGTTCAAATCCAGCAGCAGCTCTTCAGGAGCAAGGCTGGGTTTCCTACTCCCACCAGGACAGTGATGCGAAAGAAAATAAAATTAAAGGAATATTTATAGCTAAAAATAGTATGTTTGGGGCTGAGCCCCGGTGGCGTAGTGGTTGTGCGCGGGACTGCGGCCCACTGGGACGGAGGTTCAATTCCAGCAGTGGGGCTGAGCCTCCTACTCCCACCACCGAGAGCAGCGATGCCCCCCCCCCCCAAAAAAAGAAAAAAATAGTATGTTTGGGGCTGAGCCCCGGTGGCGTAGTGGTTGTGCACGGGACTGCGGCCCACTGGGTTGGAGGTTCGAATCCAGCAGCAGCTTTCCTGGAGCAAGGCTGGGCCTCCTACTCCCACCACCAGGGCAGTGATGCCTCCCCCCAAAATTAAAAAAAAAAAAAATGTTTGAGAACCAGTGGTATAGATGACTGTCTTTCATGCTAGGGGATTATGAGACAGTTAGACAAATTATAGAGAGAAAGGGAGAACAGTTAGTTCAAAACCAGAAAGCACACAACCTGAAGCTTCAGGCTTATGTTCTGCTAGGTACACCATTTGGTACTTGCTCCAGTGAAGTGCGTCCTGCTGGGCCCCCAGGAAGCTGTGGCGGTTGGCAAGGCTAAGAAAGACTTCAGCGAAGCATGGCATTACTTGCCTGAAGCTGATCTACCCTGATTTCCATCTTCTCATTCTCTGAACAGATCTTCTGGTTTTCTTCTTTGAGTCTGTGGAGGTGGAGAAGACTAGTGAAACACATGCTGGTCCCAGGGATCCTGGCCATTCAATCCAGAGAACTGGCAGCGGGAGTGTCTGCCGCTCAGCTGCCTCTGGCCTGAAGTGGCTTAAGGCTGGCATGGCTCTAATCCTGCAGAATTATTTTTAAATCCCCGAGCCTCTCCTGTGGCCTGGAGGTTAAAGGCTCGACTAACCCAAAAGTTAAGTCATTCAAATCCACGAGGGACTGTAACAGAGTAGTCTGCTTCTGTCCATGTGCAGCCGTGGAACCCGCAAGGGGTGCTCTTGGGTGTCTGGGAGTCTCTCCTACAGTTCGGTTTGACTCCTTGAGTCTAAAGGGCTGCAATTTTTAACCTGTCAAAGGTCAGAGTGGAGCTCAGATCATTTCTCCATCCCATTCCAGCAAACACTTCAAAGGGGAGACCCGCGGCTCACTGCTGTCAGGTCCGTTCAGGGCGGGGGAGAGCTCCCCGTGGGGCTCCCAGACTGTGACTCTTTTTTTTTTTTTTTTTATTAGGCATCACTGTCCTCAGGTGGTGGGAGTAGGAGGCCCAGCCTTTGCTCCTGGGAGCCGGAATCGAACCTCCATCCCAGTGGGCCGCAGTCCCACGCACAACCACTACGCCACCGGGGCTCAGCCCCCAGACTGTGACTCTTTACCGCAGCAGACAGCCTCGTCTCGCCCCCGAGGGGCAGCTCTTGGCATCGACCAGCTGGCAGCCCGATGTGTAACCCTCTCTGTCACCTACCCCTCTAAAGGTCACAGCAGAGAATTCCCTCACGGAGTGTGGCGTAGCTAATCGAGCAGGAATTATGAGAGACACTCACTGACGCATCAGTGTCTCCCAAGAGTCCTTCTGCTCTTTCAATTTGTGTTCCAGCGTCTTATTGATGTCCTTGAGCACTTCTAGCTCCTCCTGGAGACCCTGAAAGAGAAGAGAGGGAGAAGTCATCAAAGGGACAAATCGGCTCCAGGGGTTTTTATTAGACGCTCAGGCACATGCTGACCAAGTGGTGTGATCGCGAGCCAAACAGGGAAAAAGGTAGCCTCCAGTTCTGTCTCTGTGCCCCGCGTCACGTTCAACTGGGGCCATACCTGCATTTTCTGGAGCTCAGTCTGCATGTCTGAGTTCTGCTTCTGGAGAGTGACGTAGCTTTCTCTCAGCTCCTGGTTTTCTTTACAGAGCTCCGTGTTACGCTGGCCGATCTCCTCCACTTCTTCCTACGAAAGAGCACCGCGTATTCAAGTCCCTCTGAAAGAGACCGCCCCCAGACCGACGGAGCCAGTGGGGAGCTGCCTGGCTCCCCTTCACTGCGAGCGACATCTGTGTGCCCTCCGTGGGAAGAGCTGAGGGTGTGAGCTGAGGGTAAGGGCAGCATTACGGCTACGATTACTACAAACAGCAGAGAAGCAGGTATCACGATCATAAGAAAATCCAAAGGGGAAATGATGGACGTCGTTGTCTCTCCCGTTTTGCTTTGCTGCTTGAGGCCACACCGGGGGGTTTCCATTCTTCGCTGCATTCCTAGCGCCTGCCACGGCACTGCACGAGAAGCAGGTGTCGTGCATTAGACAGGCTCTTGCAGGGCAGAGCTGTGAGAGATTGATACCATCAGGTCAGCAGTTCGAAACTGCCAGCTGCTCCAAGGAAGAAAGGCTTGTCTTTCTACTCTCGTAAACAGTTACATTCTTAGGCTGAGCCTCGGTGGCCTAGTGGTTGTGTGCGGGACTGCAGCCCACAGGGTTGACGGTTCAAATCCATCAGCAGCTCTCCAGGAGCAAGGCCGGGCTTCCGACTCCCACCAGAGGGCAGTGATGCCACAAAAAAAAGAGTTACAGTCTCAGAGACTCACGGGGGCAGTTCTACTGTCCTACACGGTCTCTATGAGTCAGTCTGGACTCAAAGGCAATGAATAAGAATCCTCAAAGATGCTGATTAATAATAATAATAATAATAATAATAATAATAATAATAATAAAGCTGAGGGCTGAGCCCCGGTGGCGTAGTGGTTGTGCGCGGGACTGCGGCCCACTGGGATGGAGGTTCAATTCCAGCTCCACAGGGGCAAAGGCTGGGCCTCCTACTCCCACCACCCGGGCAGTGAGGCCCTAAAAAAAAAAAAAATAAAATAATAAAGCTGATAAATTTATTTGGTGGCAAGGTGTACATGACAAAAATCATCCATGGAAAGTTGAGACAACTCACAAATCAGAGAAGGGAGAGATCATGTATTGTTAGGACTCTCTTGAAGGTTCTACAATTACTGCTAAATGAACACCACATACGTTTTCCCCCAGCACTCTCTGATTCTTATGACTTATTAACTCTATCCCGCTCTTGAATGAATTCTGCTCCACTGCTAACGCTATGGCAGAAAGGGGTTGGGATCAAATGCTTACAAACCTGAGTGGTAACCACCAGGATGTCGTCTTCACTTTCTGGACGGAACTGGAAAGGAATGCTTGCTCCTCGGACCACACCATCCATATCCACGTAGCAGAATTGGTAGTACTCATCATCCTTGGGTAGGTAGTAAGCTAAAAACACATTCTTTTTAATCTCAAAAAAGTTCTATTCAGAAAACTTTAAATCTAGAGTTGGATGATTGACCCCAGAAAGCTCTGGTGCAAGGGGATCAATTAGCCTTATCTGCTATCTTCCAACGCTTCTGATTCATTTTCTCTCTCTCACCTTTGAAATGGACTTCTTGTTGTTTCTCTGCTCCTTTGTTTAGGTCCGCAGGCAAAGTAACCCACATGAAGGTGTAATACTCCCGAACTGTCTTCCATCCTACCTGCAAGGACACGAAGGCTTTTGTTCAGCACTGAAAGTACTTGGGAAACTCTTTTTTTTTTTTTTTTGACTTGGGAAACTCTTAACTGAGTGAGCTCTTCTTAAATACTTGTTTAGTCTATGTGAGAAATACAACAGAATGGGTTCATGTCAAGAGTCACGCTCCATGGATCAAACCTTTTTTTTGTTAACTTAAGACCATAATATATGATGAAATATCATTCTATTTTAGGGCTTCAAGAAGTTTGTGGAAAATTTCTATTATCTATTCTTTTTGTGTGGGCTTCACTGCCTCTGGTGGTCGTGGGAGTCACCCAGTGCTGCTCCTGAGAGCCACTGCTGGATTTGAACCGCCAAGCCCGCAGGCCGCTGTCTTGCACTCAACCACTTATGCCACCGGGGCTCAGCCCTCTATTTTTTTTGTTTTTTTGGGGCACCACTGCTCTCCGGCGGTGGGAGTAGGAGGCCCAGCCCCACTGCTGGAATTGAACCTCCGTCCCAGTGGGCCGCAGTCCCGCGCACAACCACTACGCCACCGGGGCTCAGCCCTCAGCCCTCTATATTTTAATTTCATTTTTTCCCATAATAATTTGAAAGTCTCTTCATAAAAATTGGCATATAGTCCAAAAATCAGAAATAAATGAAAAAGTTACTCAACACCCGGTGCAAGCACTCCAAATGTTGTAACCTCACTTCAAACGTAGAAAGGAGTGGTTGGGGAAAAGGAAAGAGAGTTCTGGAATTCTTACAAATGGGATTCTTGGAATTCCTACACAGGAAACACTCCGACCTGTACGCTCCACTTGCTTGTCCTCTGCAACGTCTCATTCAGCCTGGCCACTTACACCACGTGGCTATAGCACTACATTTTAGAAATGCATTTTCTTTTGAATAATGTATGTATGAGGGCGGGGCCTGGGGAGAATAGGGAGTCTTAGCATTCGGGTGGTATAAAAGCCCCTTCTACGTATTGAATGCAGTAAATCATGAGGACACAGCAAAACATGCCTCAGAACAGAACGCTGACGCAGTGGGAATCTCCCTCCATGCCGGACAGGCTCAAGTCTTATCTGGAAGACGAGGGAGCATCGCCGGACGCCGGAGGGAACCACTAGCGTCTGGAGCTGGAAAATGCGGGGCGAACTCAGTATTTATTATCATGTTCTGACCCTGCTTGAGCTCACTGGGAAGGAAAAGGGCTGAAAACACACTCCATCTTTATACGTGAAGGAATCAGCGCAGAGTTGGAAAGGTGACACAGAGCCCTCATCAGAACATCCTGGGCCATGTTTTAGTGTCTCATTAACACGCGCCCCACGGCTGTGCGCATCTCAGAGCACGGCGGCCTGCGGTGGTCCAGGAAGCAGGACTTTTATGGAGTCCTCATTCACATCCTGGAGTTTCTTAATGCATTGTGACCAACAGCTCATTGGGAAGGCCACAGAAATTACTGCTGCCTCGGAACGAGGGAACGGCTTTGAGCTATCTGCCGTTTGCAGAAGCGTCTGTAGCTTTGCTACAGGAGACTGTGGGTGAAAATGGCTCTCCTGATCCCCTGGTGCCTCTGTGGCCGACTTCTACTCTTTGAAACCTTGAAAACACCTGACTACCCTCGTAAAGGGGAGCACTCAACTCCACTCTCGGGTCACAGAGAGAGCACTGACTCCCGTCCCCTCCGACTCTGTGAGTGAGGGTTGCTCTGGCTTTTGGGAGAAGGTGTAGCAGAGGCAGGCATGAAAACGGACGGGCCATTGGCCTGGGAGGTGCCAGGCACTACTGGCACGGCGACTCACTGCCAGCGAGTCAATTCCAAGTCTGGAGAGCCCAGAGGGCAGAGCAGAACTGCCCCTCTAGGAGTCAGACTGTCATTCTTGACGGGGCAGAAAGCCTCACCTTTCCCCTGTGGAGTGCCTGGTGGGTTCGAACTGCCGGCTTTATGGGTAGCAGACCAACGTGTGACCACCACACCCCAGGACTGCTGATTAAGGCTGTAAGAAAGAATGCTGAGCTGCAGGGCCAAACGTCGTCGTCGCCTCTTTAACGCTCTTACTGTTCAAAGGAATTCAGCTCAGTTATGGAGAAAAGTGGCCACAACAATGGCTCACCCAGGAGAAGGAGTGGAGGGGGTGCGGGCCCAGGGAGTGCTTTGTGCTGCTGCACCCGGGTCACGGGGACAGCGTGAAGACGGAGCGGGTGTGGGAGGCACACAGCAGAGGCTACAGCGCATTTATGTTCACTGTGTTCATCTGCGCACAAGAGAATCACCCACCCCACAGGGTTGCTGGGCTTTGAGAGTTAGAAGACACAAGTTGACACAACACACCAAGAGCCTCGCCAAGGGCCTGACATAGAGCGTGCGCTCAAAAAGCAAGAACCAAAACAACTTGTGTTCTCTCTTTAGTAGCTTAAAGCTCATTACCCTATATGCTCCAGTCCAAGCCTCAATGCCAGACAGCTCAAATCTAGATTCTACCACAAAACTGCATTACCACAGTGATTTCACCACAAAAACTGCATTAAAAATGTGCTGGAAAACTCAGCTGATACTTGAGTATATAAGCATGGTACGCTGAGCCCCGGTGGCGTCAGTGGTTGAGTGCGGGACTGTGGCCTGCGGGCTTGGCGGTTCAAATACACCGGCGGCTCTCAGGAGCAGCACCGGGTAGTGCCCACGACCATCAGAGGCAGTGATGCCCCCCCCCCCAAAATATTTTAAAAATTTAAAAAATTATAAGTATGGTACATCCTTCAGACTGCAGGGTAGGTGTTCAAGTTTAGTGTTATGGACGATGAACATTGGTGATCCTTCAAAGGAACCACCATTTCTTCACTTGGGAATAGGCAACCCGAACACACGAATCAAACAGATATACATTTAAAATGCCTTTCCACATTTATGCTTTTTAAACGCAAAGGCTCTTCATTTGGCTTGTGGCAGTCTTGCCTGGCAGTTGTTAGCTGCTTGGGAAAAACAGCCTCAATAAAATAGAATGAACACACGTGGCAAGAAAGAATGAGCTATAAGGAGGAGGTTACATTTCAAAACCTAGTAATTTTTTAAGCATTTAAAAAAGATACCATATATATGCAAGTGTAAGCCAAACCGAATATTAGCTGAGGCACCTAACTTTTACCACAAAGACTGCATTAAAAATGAGCTGAAAAAACTTGGCTTATATACAAGTCCATATGGAACCTGCACTATCTACTATGGTCACCATGTCTACTATGACAACTGCAAAATTCATTGCAGTTACACAAGTGTACACCAGAGTTAAATGAGCATATTTTTT